>JAFMOD010000632.1:484793-537013 GCA_019802435.1 Corydoras maculifer
AGGGGGCTGAATAATTTTGCACATCGCACTTTTCAGTTTTTTATTTGTAATAAAATTGTTGATTCATGTATAACTTTCATTCCACTTCACAATTGTATACCACTTTGTGTTGGTCTTTCACATTAAATTCCAGTGAAATATATTTATGTTTGTGGTTGTAATGTGACAAAATATGGAAAAGTTCAAGGGGTATGAATACTTTTGCAACCCACTGTAACTGGCATGTTATATTATTTTACTTTACGAAGCAGGTAGTTCCATTCCTTAAATCTGATTGGCAGAGCCGTTTAAATTGATATGTTATTAGGGAAATGATTTGGCAGATTAAATGCAAATTGAAATACTAGACTCCATTAGCATTAGCAAAGCTAATGTTAAAACTGACTTTTGGTTTTGATTCAATCCCACGGTTACAATCTAAAATAAATATAATTTCAAATGTAATTAAATGTTACTAAACAAACTTCATTTTATAAGCAATGGTTATCTCAATTGCATTAGAACGTCAGCATGGTAACTCGGTGACTAGCGTGGTCATTCAAGTGAACTATTAACCTCATCTTTTGTCACATCCTGTGTAGAATTTGCATGATCTCATTGTGTTTTCTCCCAGATCACAAATACATGCTCACAAATATGTTAAACATGCCCCATAGGATTTCCCTCTGTGTTTATAAGTCGGGTCAGGTCCGAAAGGGCTTCGGGAGTAAATTCAAATGTACCAAATTGGATTTGAGGATCATGGATTTCCAGGGCGGAGCTGTAATATCACTATGTAATATCACACTTGAGCTCCTGAAAATAAGCATGTTGTGATTATCTTCTGGCCTGTGGCTTCGACCAAATTACAGCTGCACTGATATTTAAGTGATATTAATTATTTATCTTTTGGTAAATAAAGTACAATATGATGCACAGTTTATTCAATGGTATCAATTCTGTTGCAGATATGATAACAATTTTTTGAATAAATTCAAACTTTTTTCAAGCTTGGACAGAAAAAAGGTGCAGATTAAATATGCTATAAATGTCATCTATTTAAATAAATAAAAATGTGTGGATAAAACAAGACAATAAACACCACATTAAGTGTTTACATTATTCAGATATTTACATTATTACTATTCTACATTATTTTATTAAGCCATTTCAATTTTAAAAAAACCCACAAAACTATTTAAAAGCTGGATGTAGATGCCAGCATTCAGATGACTGGAAGAAGAAGATGCTTACTGTAGTGACAGACGGAACACTAGTATTTAGTATTTTCAAAGCACTCACAGTTATTGCCAGAGTCTTAAAAGGAAAAAAAGCTTTATCTACTCTTCTGCATACAACCTAAAACTGATTACATCAAGAGCACTGTGTTATAGCTATATAACATTAAATAGGATGAGGTGGAAATGTTATGAAATGGTGGCAAAAATGAATTACTGATTTAAAAAACATGCAAACAAACTTGATCAGAACACAATTACAACTTTGACCTATATTTAAAGCAGTGCCCTTTAAAGTCCCTCGGGTTATTAATAAAATTTTGGGCAATCAAAGAAAAATGCAGTTGTTCTGGGTTTGAAAGCTTTTATCAGACTGGTCTTACCAGTGTGTCATCACTCCGCGCCACACTTATGTTGCTTCTGGACAGAAAGGAGCGGGAGAGCCGGTTACAAAGAGAGATCAAACGAACCGATTGCTGGTAAAGAAAGAAAAACAATGTCAAATTAATACACCACATCAATGACTGTGAATATAACTACAGCTTTTTATATCTTCGGCTGTAGCAATGTTTTTAAATTTGACCTGTAGTTTGTGTGTCTGGCCAAATAACAATTGAGAAGCAACAAAAAGAAACACAATAACATGAATCTGACTTTCATTTTTGTATTCTGATAGAAGTATTTATTCATGTAGATAAATATTTATTTCCTGTCCTGATGTTTTATCTGTCTTAAAAAGTTCACAACATGAACTTATATTTCCCTTTAGGATAAAACATGGTCCCATCCACAAATATATACACCTACATACATGTACCTTGATTTTACCAATGGTTTAGGAGCGTTGTTAATCTAAAAGAAAAACCTGCACCGACAGCCACAACACCGACATTACCTTCCATTTACGCCGAGCCGCAAATTTCTTGAATTTCTCCATATTCACAGCCGACTCCTTGCGACTAAGTGCCTGTTGTGTGTCCTTTGGCTGAAGAAAAACATGTAGAAAATATATATTTGTGGTCCTGTTTCATACATAAAATATGTCTGAAATCACGTCTAAATTGCCCACCTTTATCCAAGGATGGTGCAGACTGTCCTCGATTGTCATTCTTTTTCTATAAAGGAGAAAAGGAAACAAGTGAGTGCTATCGGTTTTTGCATGCTAAAATATTTGGGTGAAAGTATAATGAAAAAAAAACTGTTACAATAATACAGTAATATATAAACTGAACACACCAACAATGTGTTTTTTCATCTTACTAAAGGTTGTAAACTATAAAAACCATACAGCACAGACCATTGTCTAAAGGGTCCATAAAGCAAGTGATGTACAATGATATTCAAATGTTATTTCTTAAATGTAAAACAAAAAGCCTTACATTTGTTTAACCAAATGTTAGACCCCTTACACTGTATAGTACTCAGCATCACTAGAAATACAGTTTTTAAACAGGTGTTTTAAACCCAAGCACCCCTTGTAGTGATTATGTGTTTTATTTATAAGAATAGAATTCTCAAGCAATCTTCAGGAGCAAAGGATTTCTCTGAACACAGGTCCGGCGAAGGTCAAGCCACAGTGTAAAGTGGAACCAAATGGGAGAAGTGGAATCACTGACCTATTGCCACAGTGCACTGACCAAACAAACAGAGAAATTAGGAAATTCTATTGTTCTCAAGCTCAGCTCCTGCTGTTGGTTCCTAGCCATGTTCTATCTGTTCCTCTTTATAGAGGTCAAGTTAAATCTGCACAGCTACTGTATGGGGTGGAACCAAGTCCTTTGTATGGCCATTGCATTGTAGCTTGCACCATAAAATCTTGCTCAAGACCTTATAGATGGTTTTTAGAGTACATTCTCAGCCCTGTTTAGGTTCCTACTTTGGGTCTTTTATGAGGAGCCGTGCAATAAAGTCTTTGGCCAAAACGCTGGTGTTGCTGAAATACTCTTCATCAAACTCATAGTCCACCGCTGACACATTGGCAAGAGTCTCCTGTTTGTTTTCACCCAGGAATGGAGAGGCACCACTCAGTCTGTTAATAAAAAAATGGAATAAAATATCTAATATTAAGTATCTGATGATCAAAATATCATATTTATGATAATCACAATCAATCAGCTGAAATAAAATCCAATGTAATGGACACCCAACACTAATTTAGAAATTTTATACCATCAAAATGTTAACACTACAGTCAGGAAAAAATAAAACACATGAAAAATGAATAAAAAGTAATCCAAATTCACATGGCTGCTTCATGAATCTGATATGAGTAAGGAATTTTAAGCATGTGTGCAATTCACACGGTTGAACCTTTTGCATTATACAGGTATTTCAACTATCCTGGCATGTCTAGAAATCGTTTTACTTTACTCGTGTTGATTAAAAGGCTACAACAAGCAAACACTAAAGAGCTGGTTGGGAATTGCTTGTGTACCCGCTTTATAATGTTAACCTAAACAATTGATATAAAAGTATTTAAGACAACAGACATGATAATGCCTTTACAATACTCAGATGAATTTATTGTAAATAAAATGAGCAGAATTCATATGTGATCAATGTGATCCTTCAACATATACTTGTAGATAAAAGCCCATATTTTCAGTGCATCCTGCTATGCTTATTTCAATTCAGACAAAAGTTTTCACAAACCCAAGGATGCTTTAAAAAGGATGGAGAAAAAATATAAAGGAGAGACAGTTGAGCAGTCACGACTGTGGGAGTTCCAGATTCTCTGAGCTGAAGCACTGCTACCCACAAAAGAGATTTTAGACACATAACTTCAATGTGTCTTGTGCTAAAAATTCAGAAATCATGTGAGAGACAATATGGATAAAGGTTCTCACCAAAATATGTTGGTGCTGGACAATAAAGAGCCTTGAATATTTACTCGATAGAGCAATTTTGGTTTGATTTGATATACATACAGAGACGCAGTACCTACAATTCAAAAGTATTAAAACACATTTGTAGTTATTATTGAAAATTACACAGTTCAAGTCCAGTCCTTAATAATTGACACCAAATGTAAATCATGGAGGAGGAAGCATTATGGACTGGGGTTGTTTTGCTGGTTTCTGAGTTAGTAATTTGAAACGGTCGCAATTTATCTGCAAGATGTAGTACTTTGGGTCTAAAACATAGATTCCATTTTGTCAAACAAAATGCTTTTATTAAAAAATTAATTGAAATAATAATAAGCATCATGAAGCGCTTTGTGCAGAATGTAAGAGAGGCCCCACTATCTTTCTCATCTTCATTTATTTTGAAAAATACATAAAAATTGACTCGCAACATGATTGCATATTCTTTTGAACTTTAATCCCACAGACATTTGAAATTCTTTTTGAAGATCAACTAAAAAAATGTCCTAAAATTTTTCCCTACAGTGGGATGTGTTGATTTATTATTTTTTTTGTTTACAAACAAGTAACTATAGAAAAGCTTTCCCCTTGTACCATCTTAGCAATTAGGAGTCCCAAATAATAATAATGACTTGAGAATTTGCTGTAATTGTGTGATTACATTTATAATAATGTATAATTATCCTGTTAAGTAATTCCTGCTGTGATGTTACTCTACTCAGACTCAACAGTTTATGATTCATATTGCATGTGCCAAAAACATTTTATATATTATTAGTGCTAAATAATTTCTGTTTGTAAGTTATTGCCCATAAGATTGATTGATGACAACTTTATACATCTAACATCAACCATAAATCAATGAATACTGTAATACATTTCAAAATTATTTTATATTAAAATAAAGGACAAGCCAGCAAACAATTTAGCATTTCATATTTGCTGAATGTACATATAAAATAATAATTTCTGGAAGCACAAGATGATTAGAGAAACACATTAAATGATGATAGTAAGAAAATTCATGTGTGGTTCTATTTTAATCCTCTCACAAGCAGAATGTAAAGAGTGGATACGGAACAAACAAAGACAGTTTTAGGTAATTAAATTGTAAAGAATGGTGCAAAGCCAGCCAATTGGGAACAGTGACTGCAGAAGCACTGCAGCTTTAAAACTGAAAAGAAAGGAGGAAATAAGGAAACTAAATGAAGATTTATTTAAATTACCTTTTGTAATCTAGAGCTCACACATGTTATGCCTATAAATCCTTATCATGACTGTTTGCATTAAAGGTGGAGGGAGGGAGGTGCAGTTTCCACCACAAACTCAGTCCGTCATTAGGTCTTATCTTAAAAAGCAGTTTGATTTCACTTTAATCACTCAAATACAGACAGAAAACACACCAGCCATCAGGATTTAGAGGTACTAAAGTACACCTCCAGTATATGTACACAGGCAGAATACAGGCATACTGCCAAGTCTAGAACAATTTGTGTTCATTTGGATTTGGATCCTGTGTAAAAGGGAATTAAAAAGCAGCAGGGGTCAATATTAAGCATTGACCATATTAGACAAAAACAGGGAAGGAACTGAATGATAGCAGTTGCATACCTATGATACGCTCACACCCCATGTGATTTGAAGTGATCATGGTTATGATAACATCTCGTACATTTTTTTAAATAAAAGTTCATGTACAAAGTAAATGTCAGCAAAGAACAACAATAATATATTTTGCAGGACGGGTGCTAATTAAACTCAATATGTCAGGAATGTTAACTTAAATATATTTTCACTATAACAGTAATACTTACAATATGTAGGTTATCACCCCAACACTCCTGTAACAAAATGACAGAGTAAAAATCAGCCAAAAGGAGTAAACAGTAAAGTAAAAAATTGCTTATACGACGAGGGGGTTAATTACCACATGTCTGCTTCCAGGCCCAATGGCTCATAATTTACCACTTCTGGAGCTGTAAAGAACGGAGAGACTGGTTTAAAATGTACAATAAAAATTCTCTGAAACCAAACACACCAGCAAGAGAGAGCTTTTTGTCCTATTCACACTGAAAAATTAGTGTGTGAGATGAGTCATTCATCAAAAGTGTTGGGAAATCTCAGTTGCTAATGTGTGAATGATAAAAATGGAGGCTCTGAACGGGGTGTTTGAGTTTGTGTTTATTTGCACATGACTATTCGCTGTTAATCTGGTCTTGTACAGAATAAGATGCAGACAGATGATCTGATGCAGGAAAGTTGAATACAATAAACAAAGTGCATTTTGAGGTTTTACAGTCTCCAAAACTAAGTTCAAACATTTTATACTTATTTATTAGAGGTAATATTTGGTGGCTTAGTGGTTAGCACGTTCGCCTCTCAGCGCTAGGGATTCCCAGTTCGAATCCCCATCTGGGTGGAGTTTCCATGTTCTCCCCGTGTCCATGTGGGTTTCCTCCGGGTTCTCCGGTTTCCTCCCACAGTCCAAAAACATGGATCAAGTCAATTGAGTTCTCCAAATTGCCTATATAGAGTTTGTCTGTGTGAGTGAGTGTATGCCCAGCGATGGATTGGCGCCCTGTCCTGGGTGCATCTGCCCAACGCCCGAAATGTTCTCCCCTGGATGGGCATGGGGAACCCTCCCGCGACCCTAATAGAGGATAAAAGCGGAAGATAATGAATAAATGAATGAATGAATGTTTTACAATTTAGAAATGTATTGAATTATAATAAAATTGCTTTGTATGAATGCTCTTTTTTGTAAAATATATGCTAAATAAACAAAACTGAGTGGAGTTTTGAAAAATTTTTTTTTAATAAAATTTATCACAGATACAAAAACAACGTCTACAGTATTTTATACCTGTACTAACATTGTAGACTTTCAACAATGAATTGAACATGTTCAAAACCAGATGCTGAAGAGTGTGTCCAAGAAAGTAACAGAACCATGTGGGGAAAGGAATCCACCTCTAGGGATGGACTTCATATTAGATGGTTAGTGTTTCCCGCTGGCCACAAAGAGGATGTTGCACAAGGATGATATACAGTAAAGTGACAGAATCCAAGAAAGTTTAAATAAACAAAGTATTTAATTTAATTATTTTTTCAAGTGTCATGTTAAAGGCAATAAACAACCAAGCTCTCAGGTTAAATACAACTGATTTTATGAAAAAAAAAATGTATTGTTTAAAATGGACAAGAAAATGGCATGAACAAGCTGGAAAACACAACATCCCATATGGTGCATAAAAGAGGTTTTCATAATATACATTACATCTGCAGACATAATATATATTACATCCTCTTTACAACGAATCATTAGCGAGTTGTCAACTGCGCACCTAGCAGACTGATGTAGAATGTGACAGTTTTTTTTTCTATCGTGACGATGTGAATCAGGGTGTCACATGCCGTTTCCGTTAATGGCCCGGTGCGATTTGACTTTAGCAGATTGCTATTTCTAAAGTGCAGTTAGTTAAATAAGTTTTTGTTTCCAAAAACAACCCCACCAACAAGTGTACATTAACTTTTACACCATTTTCAGGAAATCATCACAAGTCTGGGCCGAAAAGAGGCAAGATAAAAATAAAACTTACCTGCAACTAATTTTGTCTTCTGAGTAAGTGAGTGTTGTGAGGTTTGCACAGAGTAGATGTTGTAATTACAATATTGCTCTTAAAAACAGTCCTGTGGTAATGACCTGCACTTAATGGTCTCACGGTCACAGTAATTCCTTAAGAGGGCAGACACAGTGTGATGGTCGATCAACCACCAAGGCCACCTTTCCCTGGCCCTCAGTTAATCTGGATGGTAATCATGAATCTATTAGCTTGGCTGTCTCATCTCGCCTGACGGCAATGTTGGCTCATACAAGCAGAGCAGGATGACTTGCCAGAGCAACAGAACTGAGCGAGGGGGCTAAAGCTTAGAATTCAAACACAATTGACTCATGTGTAGAGCAAGACATTTGTGTGGTTTGGAACATGCTGTTTTGGCTGTAAGGCAAAACCTGAATCAGCTTCCAAAACGAGGCTAAAGAGTCCCCGTTTGACCCGCAGATGTTCCAGGACATCAGAATTTAAACTATTAATATTTTTAGTACAGGATTAGACTATTATAAGGATCAAAGGGGATTACCACTAAAAGAAAGAAGCAGAAGCCCTTCATTACAAGAGACTCACCGACAAATTCCGGGGTGCCGAAGATGTTTTTAAAATCGTTGCTAAAATCAATCTTATGTGCCAGGCCAAAGTCGATGAGCTTGATGCGTGGGTGAGGCACATTCCGACTCAGCAGCATGATGTTTTCAGGCTAGAAAAGGCCAAAGAAAGTCAGTTACACACTACTTTTTTACTTTTTTACTTATTACTACTAGTTACGTGTAACAAAGGGAACAGATTTGAGAGAGAGATAACGAAACGAAAAACAAAGATGAAATACGAGCGCTACACTCGAACAGTTTAAAATGAGTGACGGCAAAACAGAACGTCCAAGAGAGAGCGATACGACAGGACAAAAAGCCAGGCTGTAACACATGGAAATCACATGCAAAGATTCAGAAGCATTCACTAGAAAGCAGTACAGTATCTAATGCAGGCTGTAAAGCACCCCTGCCCACAAAGATCCAGCCGGTAATGCCAACCCCCCCCCCCACACTGAAACTAATCTTTTAAAAGCTCTACTGACTTTAATATATGAAACTGCAATGCTAAGAAATTCTTGTAAAAACTGAAGGGATCTTATTTCACAGTCAATATGAACATGGGGAATTAAGAGCTCTGTCCCGTATTTCACAGAATTTGAATATCGTTCCACTTTTTTTTTTTAGTTAAGCTATTAGTTATTTAGACATATTTATTGTCATCAATTTTAACACACAGCTGAGTCACATTAAAAGATAAGCTCTTTTTCTTAAGCTGCACAAACCCCGAAATAAATTTACAAAAATATAATTTATGATTATTAGAGATATTTAGAAGGTTGCCTGGTGGCTTAATCATGGCCACTTCTCAGCTCTGGGGATCCAGGTTCGAAATCCAATCTGGGTGGAGTTTCCATGTTCTCCCCGTGTCCGCATGGGTTTCCTCTGGGTTCTCCAGTTTCCACCCACAGTCCCAAAACATGGATTAAAGGTAAATTGACACCTCTAAATTGCCCCTATATAGGGTGTGTGTGTGTGTGTGAATGTGCCCAGGGATAGATTGGCACTCTGTTCTGGGTGTATCTACCCAGCGCACAAAACGTTATTCCCCAGAAAGGCATGCTACGACCCCCCCTAGCATAGAATTATGCAGAACATGATGGACAGATGAATTAATATTTAATATTACATGTATCAAAAGTGTATATTAATTAATTAATTCATTCATTCATTATCTTCCGCTTCATCCTCTATTAGGTTCGTGGTGGGGTTCCCCATGCCCATCCAGCGGAGAATGTTTCGGGCGCTGGGCAGATACACCCAGGACAGGGCGCCAATCTATCGCTGGGCACACACTTACTCATACAGACACGCATACACACTCTATATGGGGCAATTTGGAGAACTCAATGGACTTGATCCATGTTTTTAGACTGTGGGAGGAAACCAGAGAACCCGGAGGAAACCCACGCAGACATGGGGAGAACATGGCAACACTACCCAGATGGGGATTCAAACCTGGAATCCCTAGTGCTGCGAGGCAAATGTGCTAACCACTAAGCTGCCATGCCGCCTATATTAATTCAATTAAAATAAATATAAAATATTTTGTGTTATTGAGCATATTGCATTAGAATTATTACTGAGTGGTAACAGGTACATGACTGCTCTCAGTTTGGGGTTGGCCCACGATCAAGTCAAAGTAGTGATGTACCTTCAGGTCAAAGTGAGCAATCTGTTTGGAGTGCAGGTAGTTGACACCATCCAGAATCTGCTTGAGAAACTCGGTTGCCTCCTCCTCACTGAGAGATTCCTTCTCTGCCAAGAAGTCGAAGAGTTCTCCACCAGCCACACTGCCAACACGGAGAAAAGACTAGTCAAAGAAACAGTCAGGATTTGCACAGCCAAAATCTAACATAACCTGTTAATGGGATGTAAAACTGAAGTGTTTGCCTAAAATAAATACAGAGGGTTTAGTAGAGAACTGGCAAAAAATCAGCAGTTCTAACTGTCAACATGTATAGAACCATTCCAGCTTGAAAACCAATCGGTTAAATCTAAAGACTAACAAAAAAACAAATCCTTCCTAAAAATGTATTTGGACAAACATTTTTAAATTTATATTTATGTATGTATGTACATACACACACAGGTCCTTTTATTAGGTACAGCTCACTTTTTCTCTACTTACTATATAGATGGACTTTGTAGTTCTACAGTTACATTTAGTAGTCCATCTGTTTTATCTGTATATTTTGTTATTCCTCTTTACTTTGTTCAGATGATTTTTTTTATTTGAGCTCATCAGACCAAACACACGCTAACAAGTGAATGCCTTTCTAGATGGTTATGATATTTATAAACAGGACCATGTACAGATAGAACAGTAGAGCTGTTTAACGCTTAACCACAGTTCACAGTAGAATGCCTTTTTTGAATGCATTTAGGAAGTCTGGTAGTTACTAATTTACTTTGACCGGTGAGCTAAAAGCAACAACATCTTAACCAAATCTACATTTAAAATAAAACAGACGCCCCAGTGGCTTTACATCAGAACATTTACTTAAATAATTAAGCAAAGGGTCTAACTTTTACAAGCACAGAGAGGTATACTTCAATAAAGACAGATTTGTAGTAAACTGTCGATGATTTGTATTATTTCTGGTTTTTCTTCTGCTCTCATAATGATAACCACTTTGTGCTCGTGCTGCAGTAATACAACATTCTTACCTTTAACATTGAAATCAAATGACATAATGAAAAAATAATACAAAAAATAATAAATACATTTTTAAAATAAAGCTTTAGTTTAAATTACAAAACATACCACTGAATTATCTCAATAATTTGTGATATAAATGATAAAGGTCTATAATAAATAATTATATTATTAACATAGCTTATATTATATTCAAAGTATCTGTCCATCGTCTGAAACATTTTTCCTCTGTAGGGGTGTGGGTGTGGACCCCCCCTCCCCACACACACACACACACACACCGATACTAACATAGGATTAAAAGGATGATGATGAGATACTGATAATATAATGATCTTTTTGTTTTAGCGATGTTTAGGGAGTTGTCAACAGCACACTGAGCAGCTAAATTTAGGGTGTGTCAGTGTGTTCTTTGCAATTGTGATGGTGTGATTCATGAGTGTGTTTTGGGAATCACGTGCAATAAAACAATTAAGAGCCTTGGTGGATTGCTAGTTAATTTCGGTTATGTAGTTACATTAAGTTCGAAAAAAAAAATCAGGAAGCAACCAATTACACTTAAATTAACATTTACACATTTGTGAGCAATGACATGTGCATAGCCATAACACAATACACCTGCACACACAAAAACATGCACACACACACATGCGCACAATCACACAGGCATGGAAAGACAGAAATCAGAATTCTAATCCCGGCAGACAGAATCTTGGCGTGTCTGTTAGAAGGAGGAAACAGCTGCGGTGTGCTGACTTGATAATTTGGGTTGTTAATAGAGAGGTGGGACTGGGGTGGCCACCAACCACCCAGCTGCAAAAACAATTCTCACCAGATAGGTTTCTGTTCCCATTACAGCAGAAAACACTGATTCCACAAAAATAAAAGGCTTTGTTTTTTTTAATTACTTCTCACTTTGCAAGAGATACATTGTGTAAGCTCTAAAACAGGAAGTTCCTCAGCCTCAGAGTGAAAAACGACCAATTTCAAATCTGCGATTAAAGGTTTTAATGAGTAACATGTAATAGATAAAAATAAAAATAGATAAAGCTACTAGCTACATAGCTACTACTTTCAGCTGTTTCCATCAGAGATCAACCAAGCGGATGTTAATTCTCCTTCTGACTCTGTCCTGAGAATCCTCCTTCTTCACCTCAACCACCTTCTTCACATCCATTGACCTCCTCTTCCACTGTCATCTCCACCTTCAGCCTGATGGTTTCATCCTCAGTTTCCTGCTGCCAATGTAAATCTCATTCCTCTCAAACAAGCTTACCCAAGTTAGAATCCCTAACTATATGTTAAAAATAAAAGCAATTTACATAAAAGCATTTACCAGCATGACAACTACAACAAAGCAGAAATTAGCAACAGCTTAGAAGATTAGAATATGGTTGTTATGCGGTTGTTATTTAGTAGTGTTATAAATTTAACAAGCTTCAAGCACTAGTGATCATTTACCTGGAGCGTCACACACAATTTAACTTTTATCTGTAAAGGGCATGGGCTCATATTACACAGTGGAAACTCTTGCAGTCAACATTTGCCACTTTTACAAAGACAGTCAAAGTAGCTTTCAGAAGAAAAAGAAACTTAAAGATTTCACTTAAAGTCTTTAGGTTCAAGAACTTAATTTTTTTAGCATAGCTACTCATCGTCTATTTACTTTTATATTTAGTTAAAACACAATACATTTACTTATTAATTTAAAAAAGAAGAAATGATCCTTATGACACACAGGACAGCCCATAATCGCCCGACCCGAACCATGCTAACTAGTTCATCTGAAACTGTCTCTAGTGATGCATTTTGTTTTGTAGTATGGTCGCCTCACAGCACAAACTTGTAAGGGTTAGATTTTAGGACAGACAGAAAAGAAGTCCATTCTGTGCAGTTTTGCATGTTCTCTGTGTGCCAGTGAAGGTGTGTTCTATGAGAGAGAAGCTTTTCTGTCACGTTCCAAAGACATGCAAATCAGGTGAACTGATGACACAATGCTGCCTCTATTGGCCAGAACGTCACATGCTTTGAGTGAGCACTGGGACAGGCTTCACAGATGGGTCTATGGGGCGGTCATAGACTTGTGGTTAAGGAATCAGCCATGCAATCTGATCGTCCCTGGTTCAATTCCTGGTCCCAATAACTACTTTGACTGATGTGCACCTAACCCCAGTTGCTCCCTAGGTGCTATATACAGTGCTGCCCACTGCTCCGGGCACGTGTGCTCATTTTACTAGCGTGTGTTTCACTGGACTGATGGGTTAAATGTTACTCTGTGTGTACAGTACAGTACGTAAATAAGACTTAAAAATTAGAAAACTATTACTATTGTCTTTCTTTGTGCAATATTACAATCAATTTTATTGTTTTTGATCCAATAAACTAGATCGTATTTTACAATGTATATTATGGATGTCAGTTTAAATTTTATCTAAAGGCACTGAAATCTTTGCTCCAAACAATATGCCATTGTACCTGTACACTCTCAATACAGGATTGTTGTAATACAAACAAACAACTTGTAAGGACATGTCCTGTAGCAGGATGACAAAGTGAGTCCATTTGATGTCACCATGATGTTACCATGGTGGCCTGATGCAAAGCCCAGTGAACACTTCTGCAATAGATTGGGATGTTAATCAAAAACCAAGTCACTGAACCTCACAAATCTACTGACCGGATAAGCACAGGATCTCATTCATAACAGCGTCTTTATCTACGCAAGGCTATTCAAACAAGCCCTTATGTAAATAGAGACACATACAAATGCTGTAGCCCCGGAAAAGAGGCACGGTCCAACAATTCACTACAATTAATCCATCATTTATCCTCCATTTAGCCATTTATCTCTTTATTAACACATCAGGAGGAAAAGAACAGAAGCTCAATCGTAGCTGTTGCGTGTTGCCTAGATCAGAGTGCAAACACACCAGGCTGGTTCTATGCTGGAGGAACAGGTTTTCCTAAAGCCTCTGCAATTAGAAAAGTTTGTTTGCCCTGAGGTTCATGTAACTGATTGAGCTCTTTACAAAACAAGGTGACGTGCTGATGGGCTCTGCGTCACCGAATGTACACCATCTGAGGTCATGCCATTTCTTTAGGTTAGTTGCAGTTTTTCTTTGGAAGACTTCTCCTCTGAAGTCTAATTATATAACGAATATAAAACTGAATAACATAATTTAGTCTGCTCATTTGTCATTCGTTTCCCAGGCAACCACTAAAGGCCTGACATCCGAACAAAAAGTAATAACGTACTTCCGTTTTCTCCATTTTTGTTCTTTGATCAAGATAATGGAGATGGTCTGTGTTTGGGGGTTCTAAAGCTTGTAAACTAGTTTTGAGTCTGTACAAACCATGTACTCTTAATGAGTGTTTTTTTTATTTTGCGGATTCTAGTTATTTTTATTTATTTGTTTCGAAATGGTTTCTAAAGATCGATGCTGTAGCACATTCAGATTTCTCTAAAACGTAAAGTGCATTATAAATTAAATGTATTATTATTATTATTATCATCAGCTTTCTTCATGTATTTCATGTCAAGTAAGAAGCATAAGCTTTTGCTGTAGAGCTTGTGCTGTGGATCAGAAGTGAGATACTATGTTGGTAAATCATTACTGCTGTGATGCTTCTTTGTTACCCATTGTTTGGTGTTTTGGGTTGTTTGTGTGATTTCGAGAGTTTGTTTGTAATAATCATAATTTGGAATATTGACTCATGATTTTTGGATAATTTTTGGATCAATATGGGTTTCTTGTAATCCCACAGTGATATTATATATTGTGGGTTTGAGAGGGTTTACATTTGTATATTCAGTCAATACAATCTATGACTTATCTTTAATCCTAGAGGTGCAACTTTCTCTAACTACACAATTTCATCAAAGCTGTAAAGAAACCAAAGACTACAGGGTGGTAAAGTCATTCCTCACTATAACACAGGTCAGCTATTGCAGCTTTGCTGTATTATGGATTAAAAAAAAAAGATATCTAATTCCGTATCATGAAGTTTTTGCTATATTGGGAAATATAGATATACCACTAGATTTTTCATTCATTCATTCATTCATTCATTCATTCATTCATTCATTATCTCCCGCTTATCCTCTATTAGGGTCGCGGTGGGATTCCCCATGCCCATCCAGGGGAGAACGTCTTGGGCGCTGGGCAGATAGACCCAGGACAGGGCGCCAATCCATCGCTGGGCACACACTCACTCACACAGACACACTCTATAGGGGGCAATTTTGAGAATTCAATTAACTTGTTCCATGTTTTTGGACTGTGGGGGGAAACCGGAGAACCCGGAGGAAACCCACGCAGACACGGGGAGAACATGGAAACTCCACCCAGATGGGGATTCGAACCGGGAATCCCTAGCGCTGAGAGGCGAACGTGCTAACCACTAAGCCACCGTGCCGCCCCACTAGATTTTGTGGTATAAATTTAAAATTCTGTAGGTTTAAGTGTAGAAAGTGTTTAAGTGTTTATTAGATTGTGGGAAAGGTTAATAACAGAGTAGGCAGGGTTTCCCAAGGCTTAAAATATATTATAAATAATAATAATAATAATAATAATAATACTTGCTTATTATATATCAAATCTAGCAATACCTGTGTTGGATGAACAAATTTAGCAGTTTATAAAAATGTTAAAATAAAGAAATAAATAGCGACTTACAGCTCCAGGATGAGAATGACCTCGTTCTTATTTTCAAACACATCATGCAGAGTGATGACATTAGGATGCTGGATCTGCTTCAGGATCCCAACTTCCCGCTCGATGTCCTCCCTGCTGACACCACGACGGCTTGACTTGCTCCGTCGTTTCTTTATAAATTTGGCAGCGAACCCCTGGCCTGTACCTTTCTTGCGGCATTTTCGAACCACGGCAAACTGACCACTGGGGAAGGAGAGCAAACAAAATGGCATCAAGAACGTTGTATAATCTATCAGGTAAATGATTATACAGTTAGCTGGGCTTCATCATTCACAGTGCTGAAGCTTTTTTTTATATTTTTACAGAAACAGAACAAATGAAGCCGTTGTAGACTTAGTATCTCAAAAAAGTATACTACAGCATTCACCGAGTTCTCATACTGCAGCACTCCATGTTCCTATTCTATCAAAATCACAGCTCTGTCGAGTCACGATGCAGGCTCTGAATGACTTCCAAGACGTAACAGCACTGCCAGGATTTCACAGTAACCCTGTTGAGGGGACGTCATGTAAAACACGGGGTCTGCTAATAATCTCAGTGCATAAAAACTGAGCACACATGGTGACTTTAAACAAAACACCGTAGTTTTTACCCTGAAATTAGAGGAGAGTGTTTTTACATCTTTGTAAAATTGTTGTTAAATATTTTAATGAATATTTTATTTTAATGTTAAATATATAATAGACTGTTGAAAGTCAACATCTCAATAATCCAAGATAAACTGTAAGAGTAATGATAATCACTATTATTTTACAGGATATTTAAATATCAACTGATCATTTTATTAGTTAGGATCTTTAAATTTATGGCAGCAGTCTTCTTATATGTCATTAATAAAAAATATATATAAATTGAAATGGCAAATCAGCTAAGTTCACCAGGTTCTAAAAAGTAAATGGTAAGTGACATGCTGATGGTTTATTGCAATGATGCCCAAAATACACCCATGAAGGGAGAGATTATTACCAATCAGTTTAGTTAAACAAAAATCCCACAGCTGTCATTGCTGTTTAAACATGTTATTATTATTATCTAAATGAAGCATAACATGCTGTTCATTTTAATTAGTTTCAAAATCACAACTGATATCATGATACTTCAAAAATAAGTGGCATTTGTTGACTTGCATCATACAGCTGGACAAAGTTAGACAAAAAAATGAAAATCTACTCAGCCAAATGCCTCAAGCACACACAAACACAATCTAGAAATGAATAAACTTCTGGCTGAGTGTTTTGTAGTTCCTGCCCCTTAAAGTTGTTCTGTTCAAGTCAGTGTGCAGCGCTTTTATGTCGTACTGTGATAAATTCTGTCTGGTACTCTATTACAGTGTCAACTCCTCAAACTAATTGTTGTCTTTTCCTTCAAGATTGCATCACCTGTTGCAACCTCCTCATCAGCAGCCCTGCCAAGAAGCTACAGAAAACACATCAGAAAGCTTTCGTCATTAAAGACTGAAGACATTTTTCACTTTAACTAGAAAACTCCACAGATGCATTTGATACTCTGTTGGACTGAACTCTAACACACAGCATAATGTTACATTGCCTGTCTGCTCAGGGATTTTATGAGGGTATTTATGTATATTTGAGCATACGTGTGTGTGTTTATGAGTGAGTGAAAAAGTAAAATGCGAGAGAGAGAGAGAAACAAGTTTTAGTTTAATTCTAAATATTTCTAAATATCAATGCATGAACACATCTTCTATGAAACACATTTATTATACCTTTTTTGGCAAACACACACACACACACACACACACACAGATACTAAGCACTTTATCAGATACACCTTATTTCAACATTAATTGTTTATTTCATTAATTCCATTAACCCAGTACATGCACTTTGTGGCTGTTGTTCAGCTGTGATTTATGTTTTCCATGCACTCAGAACAAATGTAAGCCTTCACATTTCATGCACCCAACAATGACTATCAAATTGTATAGGTTTCTACCATAAGCCATATGGAATGTGTGTTTTTAGGGTGGATTTAATGTAAAGTTTTTGAAAGCCATTGTAATAACTGTAATATGATACAAGACAAAAAGATAGCACTGTAAATGTGGGGGTGACGCCCAGGTCTGACTTTTGTTTTCTGATTCTAAGAACTTATATACCAATACTATACAAAATGTAATATAATATTTAGGCCAATACAGAGTCTGATGTTACAACCAAACATTAAACAAAAAAATGTAACACTATAGAACACCAGTCGGTGAGTCAGTCAGCGGGTCAGTGAGTTGGTCAGTGAGTCTGTCAGTCAATTGTCAGAAAGTTGGGCAGTAAGTCAACGAGTCGGTCAGTGAGTCAGTCAATCAGTCAGTGAGTCAGTGCATGCATGTGTATCTATCCATCAATCATAGATCTATAACTGACACTGGTATCAGCTCAGATGTTTTAAGGATGTGTTGTTGAAAACACATTTCAGGCTCTTTAATAACGAGCGAGACTGAAGCCATTACCAATTTGCATCTTTTTAGCTGCAATTTAAAAATTAATTCTATGCAGACACTGTACTGTGTTGGTAAACTGATTGTATGCTTTAGTGATGAACCCGCATTCAGCCACCCACTCTATCCAGAAGGTGATTATACCCTAGATTATGCAGTAGGTAGGTAGTATTACAATAGTACCATGGCATGCAACACAGTCTGTTAAAAGCATGTAGTAAAGACATCCGTGTCTTTCAGAGGATCTAACAGCTGTCACGGATCTCTGAGTCTAAGCTCTGAAGCTTTCAGGTGATAATGGTCTGCATTCAGATGGGATCTATCTTTTGTTATGCAGCACATTTACTTTTTATTTTGGCCTTAAAAGGTTTTAAGGCTGCAAATTCAATTATTTCTCAAGTTTACAAATTTTGGTAAACCTGTATCTATCAAAACCTGAATTCATTTCAATTCTAAACATATTTTATAGGACTTAATGTAATGCTGATAAAGATAAAGAGTCTGACAGAGCCTAATGTTTGGCTATCGTGCAAGTCACCATCATATTGTTCGTTTAAGACAAAGGCCAATCTGAGGGCTATTGCCTGACAATTGCATAAAGAGGGAAATACAGCTATCCCTCATGACCTTCTCAGCATGACTTTTGGCAGCAGGGCATAGCTAAGCGCTTTTGTCAGTGGTTGTAAATGAGAGGATCAGGACTTCCTTCACTGTGCCAGTTTCCATGGCAGTGGTAGTCGAGAAGGAAAAAAGGAGGCTCTCCTCCTTCAATACACTTTATACAGCTTGTTGCTGCCAAACCCCTGCTGTACACTGTGAATTGCAAACAGCATCTCTAACAGCCCGGCAACCAACTGACAAACTCGACAACACTGTCTCTCAGTCATGAATCAGCCCACTGGAAAAGTGGCATTCTGCTGAGGGTTATTCAGGTCAGATTTGATTTGAATATGGGACGAATGCATCAAGACATCAGTGTGGAAGGATTCTTAAGTTCCTACGATTTGGTGGACCACTGTGATGAAGAGGCTCCTCAACCACCAACAAATGAATGACATCTCATCTGACAAAGTGCTCTTAAGACGGGGCATTAAGGGAGTTTGGTACAATTTGCAAGTGCATCTGTCAGGCTGAGACGTGCTGTTAAACACGGCCTACATGCAGGGTCTCCACTAAATCATTTCCCTACCATGTCTGTGCTTATTCTTATAAATGCTTATGTATATTTAGGACTTATTTTGCTCTCTAGGAGCCACATATTTTTAAACATTCTCCATGTAAAGAAATCAAAAGTTGTGGGTGGATGCTAAGGGATTACTAGAGATTCTAGGGGGCTCTAGGTGGTTGCTAGTCATTTTTAAGCTGTTCCAGGTGGTTGCTTAGTTGTTGGCAGATGGTTGCTAAGGTGTTCTAGGTGGTTGCTAAGGTGGTAACAGGTGGTCCCTAAGGTGGTCCAGGTGGTTGTTAAGGGGTTTTCCCTTAAGGAATGAGCTAAGCCATTTTTGAGAAGATAGTCAGTTGTTTTATGATTTGCCGCAATGCTGCTAATAAGGATTCATTTCCCTGTCCAATTTTTAAAAATCTATTAAATCAGCACACTTTCTCCATCTGCATGCTATAACCAGAATAAAAAAGCCACAGTTGAAGTGTAAAGCTCAGCAAATCATAGAAATGCATTGTGCAACATATACAGCTTTTACACTGCGATCAAAAGGGAATTAAACCAAAGTTTTCAAAGTTGTGTAATCCTTTTTGTAGGCTTAGCATTAATCTTTATATCAATGCACCAGAATTAATAAGCAAGTCATTTTGGCATAGCTCAGTACCACGAGCTGAACTTTGTGGCATGTAAGGAATCTGTTAACACTAAACAGCATATACTGTACACATCGATTTCCCAAAGTAATTACAATTTTAAATAAGCTTATTTAGACAAGTTTGATAATACACTTCCAAAAAAAAAAAAACAATTTTCTCAGACATAACTTGAAGTTCTCAAGTTCTCTGTTTGTTTTAGTTTTATTTAATAAAATAGCCTTTAATTTAAAAAATCAAAAGTAGGCAGCATGGTGGCTTAGTGGTGCGAGGGATTTAGGTTCAAATTCCGATCTGGGTGCATCTGCCCAGTGCCCCCGAAACGCTTTCCCCTGGATGCGCATGAGAAACAGCTACCCCCCCCCCACCAGCAACCCTAGTAGAAGATTAAGTATAAGATAATGAGATGAGCAGGGCAGTTGCAACTTGGAGACAAAACTAAGCCTGCTTCATGCATTATTTTTCCTCTAAAAGATTTATTTTAATAAATACATGATATGACTTGTCAAACCTTACAGCTGTCCCATTCGTCCGAAATCCATGCTTACAGAAGCGTTGTGGCTTGTTAATGTGAATGCAAGTCTATTATATATTTTTCTGCCAAAATTCAGTCCATCTGGATCTTGTTTCATGAAGCTCACAGTCTCTCAAAAAGTGAACAAACACCAGACAGTGACCAGTACTATGACTGTTGAATTTATTTTGTATTTCTGAGGATGTTTTCCTTCGGCTATTGTCTGCCTATTGCACTTTTCTTCAGTTAAAGCTGTGGTCGATTCTCGTGTTTTGTCAGGGTCAATACAGGTAGGTTTTTTAAATAATGCATCTGTAGTCATAGAAACATATCTTATGGTGATAAACTTATAATATTTACCTTTGACCTTTGCCTAAAACTCTCTTTTTGAGCTCCTCAAACAGCTTTATTTTCCTTTCTCTATTAGTTTGTGTATCTAATATGTAAATATATTTTTGTATAATTTTATGGCAAATTTAATAATTTTATGGAATTCAACATATACTGATTGTAAACTATTGTCTGTAAACTATGAGTAAAGACTTGGTGACCTCATGAAAACCTTCACCATGATTCTCTATGGATCAGAATCATTGTGTGAGTCATAAACATATATCTTGATACAATTTCGTGTTGTTTTTTTCTAATTTTTTTATTAACACAATTTTGTAAAACTGACTGGTTCAAACATATGCATGAATTAATTGTAATGATAAAATAGTTCTAAATCAAGTGTCAATAAAGCAGGGCTACATAAGAAGCCAGGAGTGTTTTCTCACTGCTCTAAGGGCCACAGAGAACAGTCTTTAAGTGTACTAAATGGGCCATACAACAAAAAGAGCTTCACATATATACACAGGAAGATAATCCATTCCAGTAATGGTACCCGTGGGATCCTCTAAAGAGACCCTGTAATCCTCCTAGACCTGCACTACATTATAAATTTGATAATGCAACTTTCAATCAAGCTTAATCACACAATTAGCATTTAATCAATGTGTTCAGCCATTTTCGATTAAAAGAGATGAGAGTAAAGAATAAACGGTGAAGATTTACCACCGACCTGTCTGCCGTATTGTCACATTTTAGGGGTGGGTCCTTCTACTTTGGTTTCAAAAGGACATTTGGACAGGAAGACTTAAAACGAGGGATGTCACCTTTTCATTTCATTTCTATTGTGCTACTCTGAGAAATTAGCCGATTGCTTGTTCAAGCAGCTCCTTAAGCAAGAGCATCTGAGGGATTTGCATCAAACAATAAATATCACCGATGTCACCTTTGTGTAGATTGTAACCCTGAGGAATTTACAGCTTACTTATTACTTATGTCTGGTGCTAGAATTTATTACAGAGAAAAGTGTAATTCATTTATCACTTATAATACTCTTAGTATAGATTATCTGGAGGACAAGGACTTAAGAACATTTTATCAGACTGCATTTAAACTTCCTCATACAGCTTTCTGAAAGTCAATCCCTAAATTGAACACAATCTCTGCAATCAGTGTTTGTCCTAAAATTTGTGTTCAATTTTCGTTTTGCATTTTGTAAAAAAAATATTATATGGAGAGACTTTGGCATGAGGAATCAGTGTGTAGATATTATAGAAGTTACACTCTCAAAGCAAAATTAGGGACCAGTGGGGTATTAGGGAGAGATTACACTTGAGATTTTAAATTTAGCAGGTCTGAAACTAAAATTTGAAGACTATGTCTTATACTGAGCATTAGCTGATATTAGTACTGAACATTAGCTAATAAGTCTTATCCAATATCTCTGCACTTGGCGATAAAGCAACAGTAGGCCGGAAAAAAAATCATTCCCCCCCCCCCTTTATTTAATATAATCCCCACCATTATTTCCTAATCTAGGTAAGACCAGTCTCATTAAATGACTATTTCAAGGCATGTGAAGCCAGCAGACCATCTCCTCCAACCCCCTTCAAAATAAAAATCCACCCGAGGTTGGAACAACGCACTCTTTTGTATTCAAGTGCTCACAGACAGACATAACAAGCTATCTGCAATGTGAAAGATATAAGGTGAACATGCCAACATCAACTCCCTGGGCAATTATGCTCTCTAACCAACCACAGAATAACAGCAGGGCTACTGACTACATTTAAAAGATGA
Organism: Corydoras maculifer; assembly: GCA_019802435.1. Taxonomy (NCBI): domain Eukaryota; kingdom Metazoa; phylum Chordata; class Actinopteri; order Siluriformes; family Callichthyidae; genus Corydoras; species Corydoras maculifer. The sequence continues at coordinate 507,367 of JAFMOD010000632.1, forward strand.
AATATTTAAAGGAGGGATGCACAAAAAAAAAAAAATACATACATTGCATATGTTAAAAAGGTAAAATTGATTTTAAGTCTTCGTTTTCAAATGAATAAATGCTGTTTCTAAACTGCAATTTAAAAATATTTAATAAATACATCTCAGCAGACAAACCAACAAAACTCAGCATGACAATAAATGACAAAAAAAATTAATGTCACTCATTTAGTAAATTTGAAATGTGTGAATATGACTTTAAAACTGAATAAAATCTGATATAAAAACATTAAAGTGCTCAGGCGACATACTGCGTTTAGGAATATTTGCTGCATCCCTAGTTTGCTGAATACTATACACTAACCTTAACCTATCCTGTCATACATTAGATGGCTCCAGCATCCCCTGTGACCCTAATAAGGGAAGGAGTCTTGAAAAATAAATGGTTGAATGAGCCTTGACCTAAAAGACAGAACACTCCAGAGTACAACTAATGCTGATAGAAAGGTTGAACATTCGGAAGATAAGCTGCTCCCTTAAAGTCATGAACCCATCCAGCCTGTAATTCTCATGTCTTGTACCTATTAAGTTGAAATACCTTTGTTTAGTTGTTACTGATTATTTCCTCAGATTGCTTTATTATGTTCTCAGGTCACTATTTCATTCATTAATGCTCAAAGATTCTCACACTTATTGACACACAATGGACAAAATGCAGTGAACAGACCAGCAGTTCAAAACAGACAGATATGGTTTTGTTATTTTTACAGATTATACTGAAATTCTTTTTTTTACTTCAGACATTTTCATGCATGTTTTCTCTGTGAAACTGTTTTACAAAATGTTTTACAAAATTACAAAAAGTGTGTTATAGCACCCCTTTAAATTTGACAAATTACTGTTTTCATTAAATAAACCTAACAAACCTAACATTAAAATATGTCTGTTACATTGCACTGCATGAAAAATAGCCCCAAGCAATTAATATTATTTTATAATGTCTGTGTTTATTCAGAAGACAGAGGTCCTGCTTTTGCTGATCCTTACTTAAATTCGAGTGAAGCCAAAAAATTGCTAATTAGGTTCAAAATAAATTCAGTTACAGTTTAATATAAATTTTAAAACACAAATCTGTAGCTGTGGTGTATTTTAACATGCATTTAAATGTAGCTAAATCCTTATTCAATTTTGCTCTCCATAATAAATGTCTTCTAATAAATAGGGTCTTATTGCATTTTGCAGAGCTCTGCATAAACGGTGTTATTCTCACATAAATCTTCAGGAACCTGATCTCATACAATGTTCCGCCTATGCACCCACCTCTTTAAATTCTCAGACACACCCCAAAATAACAAATTAAAGCTTCCTGCTGTTCTGATAAACCATAAAAGCTCTAGGCCCTTTGAAAGTTCATTTCAGATGACTGTCCCAAATACTCCTGATGCAGCATAATCCAGCCTCGACAGAGCCAGCCAACTGACACCACGTTTGCAGGGCGAGAAGACTGGAGTGCTCTGAATACAAATCGACAGCTTTTTCCTCGGCTTGCACTTTGTACCAAATTTGAATTTCATCATTGTAAATCCCCAACATTGAACAAGCCTGGTGTAATGGCAATTTATCGGTGGATTGAGAGTCAAAATGAGCAGCTTTGGTTAAACGTCACAGATGAAAGAAAATTTTGCAAATGAAAGAACTGGCTTTATATATATATATATATATATATATATATATATATATATATATATATATATATATATATATATATATATATATATATATCCAAGCATTATGTTCCGCTTTATCCTCCATTAGGGTCGTAGGGGGGGGTTCCCCATGCCCATCCAGGGAAGAACGTATCGGGCGCTGGGCAGATACATCCAGGACAGGCCATTTTTATATATATATATATATATATATATATATATATATATATATATATATATATATATATATATATATATCACAGTCTCATAGGTGCTGTTCTGGATGAACAAACAAAAATTTACAAGAGCACATGGGAGGGCATGTAAACAACTGCAGGGACACTTTCACATTTAAAATTTCCAATTAATGATTGAACCCTGTGTGGAGCTTCATCCAGAAAATACAGACAAACTCGCATTTCCTTCAACACAAGTTCTTGCATTGTATAAAGCTGTCATAAGCAGATGACAGTGGCTCATGGGGTTAGAACCTTGTGCTGTGTCCACAGGCACCCTCACAGAAAGGAAAAAAACTCCACTTTAATACTATGATCTTCCCCACAGTGACTGTTCCGGTTCAGTTGCACTGGTACTTACTGTTTCCAGCCGGGGCCACTGGCAACGAAGACGCAGATATAAATCGACCCAGCAAAAGCAAAGCATTGTCCTAATCTTTAGCCTTAATCGTTCCTTAATCCACAACAAAGTACAAGTGATGAATACATCAAAACATAGTTTAATCCTGCCTACAGTCTCAGTATGTCACGACCACAGATGGCTGTGATCACAACTCCCATACTGTGGAAATCCTGGAGTCAGGAGGGAAAAGTGAAAATGAAACAAGTAACACAGTGAAAACCAATTCCCTGACTTATCTTCAGCTGTCTGCCTACAGTAAGACAGCTGGGACTTAGAAGTCAGCATCATCGACACACGCAACACTGCCGTTAATTCTGCTGATGCTTTGTGAATTAAAAACATCAAAAACAATAAGAGAGCAAAGATTTGAGCATCAGACATTCTGGTATTTATACTAATTAAAGCACTGAATTTACTATCTGAGGGTTCTCCATTATTTTACTTTTTTATTTACTAATATCATGGATCTAAAGTCTATTTGATTTTTGTTGTGGCAACTGTTGTTTATGAAGAATTACAGAACTAATTGATCAAGTAATTGTTCATTGATTTATTTATTATCTCCCGCTTTATCGTCTATTAGGGTAGCGGTGGGGTTCCCCATGCCCATCCAGGGGAGAACGTCTCGGGCGCTGGGCAGGATAGAGCGCCAATCCATCGCTGGGCACACACTCACTCACACAGACATACTCTATATGGGGCAATTTTTGAGAATACAATTGACTTGATCCATGTTTTTGGACTGTGGGTGGAAACCGGAGAACCCGGAGGAAACCCACGCAGACACGGGGAGAACATGGAAACTCCACCCAGATGGGGATTCGAACCAGGAATCCCTAGTGCTGAGTGGCGAACCACTAAGCCACCGTGCCGCCCTCAAGTAATTGTTATTAAATACAATAATTATTTATTAATTACTTTTATTACACCCATCCATTCATTTGTACAACCTCCATCTATTAATGTCTAATGCTATTCAATCAACCACCATATTTTCATTTATCTAATAATGCATCCATCTTTCCATCCATTTAATTAACCATCCAGTAGGTCATCCATTAATTTATCCTCTTTTTACTCATTCATCCATCATTTCATCCTCACACAAAGGCCCTTTCTGAGTGAAGCTGTAAAATAATTAGTGATTTGTATTTATTTCTATCAAATACTGGGATGTGTCACTACTTTCTTTTATGCAGCTTGGCAAAGTTTATTGAACTGGCCAAAAAGTTTTTTTAATTTATCAATTTTGAAAACTCCAGTTTGCAAACTATTAAAAAGCAATATTATCACGTGTCCATTATTTTTTTTAGTATGATACGTTGAGAGTTTTTCCAGAGTGAGCTATATGATCCATAGGTGGATCCAGGGGGATTTATTCTCAGCTGTCTGTAGAATGTGTTTGTTCCCAGGTTGTTCAAGCCGTCTACATTTCCTGGGAGCTAGGCAAATGTTTTCCACCCGGGATCAACGACACTTGAAAAAAAAAAGAAGAAAAAAAACGACTGCAAGATGAAAGCGGCAAATATGACAAAAGCTCGATATTCATGCCGCCGCAAGATAACATATCAAAGGGATATGTATGGGACAAAGGTGTGTAGTAAACCTTTACAACATGAAGAAGCACATTCATAGTATTAGATTATTAGCTTATTTATGTGATATGTCTTCTATTTAGAAACATGTAGCTATGGTCAAGTGAGACTAGATTATAGATTTTGTAGGACGTTGCATTGCTGTTATATTTCGCAGTAACCAATAATCTAGTAGATACTGAGATTACAATATACAATAAACCACTGTGAAAGGAAACAATGCCAATAATTGTTATGTTCTGAATTCCACTTCTACAGTGTATATATAGAAATCAGTTCAGGCACAAACATAAAATACAGAAAACAAAGATTTATGTCCTTTTGCTGTGTATATGCATAATGTGAAAAAACTAAAGCCATATAAAAACCTTGGAATGTCTGGCCTATTTAGAGGAACAGCAGGAGCTTTTATATGCCCATCAGTCAAAGACGAAACAACGCATTGAGAGTAACGATAGATGCAAACACAACTTTTGTGGTCTGCTCAATGGAAATGCCAGGAGACCTGGACAAATACAGCCATAAAACCATTGACACTATCTCTATGAATATTCTATAAAATGGGATGTTCCGAAAGCCCCTGTGGGTTTAATGTGTGGGAGTCTTAACACCTTTGTTCATACATGGTATACATACTACTTAGAATGTATTAACTAGCAATTTAGGCAGGGGTGTGCAGACTGGGTAAGATATTTGGATTTGACCATCTTTTGCTTCCATCATGCTCTGCTAAAGTTCACACCCCAACCAACACACACACACAGACACACACACACAAATACCTCTTTTACCTTAAAGTCACTGCAGTGCTGACAATCATCCGCCATGCAAATGATATCAGCTCTGTGGTGGTTCTAACTGGAACAGGACTAACGACTGTCTGTACCTGTAGAACTACATGGAACTAATAAAATGGTACTAAAGTCACCAGTGACCGTCATTACCACTCTGCAGACAATGCATCCTGCTGTGCTCTATGTTACACCTGTGTGACCAAATGTCAGGTACATTCATGCTAAAAACACCACAAGCTGATAAATAAAAATAATTTCCTGAACCCCTTAGACCTGAATCCTGTTCTTATGATCCTCATGAAATATGCATCACTAATTTTAAAGCAAGTTTATATTATTCAAACCACTAGTTCATAACTTTTCCTTTTTATAACAGGTATAATTATATCTTTCACAAGGCCTGGTGTACATTACCAGCGAAGCAGTCTAGTCTTCTGATAAACCCTGTGCAAAACCCGCACTGCCTGGGCTTCAACCCCTGTGAGTTTTATGACAAAGCTGCTTTTGTGCTTGGCCTGCCATAGGCTTGTCAGGCCACTCAATGGGCAGCCAGGATGTTGAACAAAACCCAAACCTCCACATTGCAATTGCCAAAAGTTGAAAACATAACACACCCAAGCATCAGGTAATAATTGTTTGCAATAGTAAATGATCCATTAAACAGCCTTAGGGATTAATGCAACATTATTCCATTTAGTTGGAGCCTCGTGTTTCAGATTGCTGAATGGAAAGGAAACACCTGGGAGTGCTGCTGTGTTTCAGCAGCCCTCGTTTCCACACCCCTCCACCAGTCTCAGCTTTTTTTTTTCCTCTGACAGGCACCGTTAATTATATGAAAAAGAACGTGGCTCCCTTGCAGCGAAGCCTAGACAGATGATTTCCCCTGCCATCCTACCATTTGTTAGTATCTGAGGGACTGTAGAAAGGCCGATGTCTGACTGAGTTTGCCTAAAATTACACAGGGTGAAAATAGCTGTAGCGCTTGGAAGGTGGGTGAATTAACAAACGATGTAAAGACATTACATAGTAATTAAGGAAATGCTCACCAAATATAACTTACATTGACCCAAGACCATGTAGGAAGTCAGTCATTCACACTAACAGAACTACACTGTCTGAAAGTTTACTCATACATAGAGTCATCTGATTATTGTTGCATACTTCCGCTGAGCACCAAGAAAGTCCCAGGTTTGATTCCCGGTGATTCCCGAATGCAGGTCCTCCCTTCTCTGGGTCTCCTCCCCATCCCCCATAAATTGGAGATACTAAATCGGTGTAGTCACTGGAGTGTATGTATCCATCCCGTTTTAAGCCAGAGTAAATAATCAGGTGGCATACAGAAAGACAACCAGCATAAAACTCAGTGAAAGATGCAGAGCTCCTCCGCTGTGGCATCCCCTTAACAGTAACAAGCTAAAAAAAACTGAATGTCCAATGGATTTAAAGCCTTTGTGATAAAATATGCACATTATAGCAAGGTATCACAAAGTTATAACCAAATTAATGCAACTGTTAAAGAAGAAAGAGGTCGTGACTCGGGTTTGGTAACAATAAACACCATTAGAGACAACGACATCACGAGTGGGGGTAGTCTCACATTGATTTCACTCTGATTTACACCAGCGGCAGATGTGTTAGCTGATCGAGCTGATAGCAGCCACTGCAGACAATGCCTGTCATTACTCTAGACAAACTGCACAGCACTCATGGAAGCAGCTCACTGCGCAACTAAAAATATGTGCCTGCTCTAATTTGACAGAAGCTGCCATGGTACCACTTCAAGCAGAGGAACACTGGTCTTACATTCTGTCAAAATAAAGCTTTATGGCCTGATCAGATTTTAAATCATATCACCCAACAACAGTGTTTAACCAGATGATTGTGGTTTGGCTGTGGAGAAAATATAACGAGTTGAAGCTTAGAACGCAGTCAAAGAAACCTAAACCCTCAAGTAGCCTTAAGAACCTCTTTGACAACTGATCATTTTTGTTAAATGACAGTAATTATAATTAAATCTCAATAAAAATAACCTGTTAATATTTGACATTCATTCAGTCAGTCATTCATTTCTTCTGCTTAGTCCTCTACTAGGATCGCGGGGGGGTTCCAATGCCCATCCAGGGGAGAACGTTTCAGGTGCTTGGCAGATACACCCAGGACAGAACACCAATCTATCGCTGGGCACACACTAACTTACACAGACACACTATATAGGTCAATTTAAAGCATTTGATTCACCTTAAAGTCATGCTTTTGGGCCGTGAGAGGAAACTGGAGAACCCAAAGAAGACCCACGTGGACGCGAGAAGAACATGGAAACTCCACCCAACCTTGGATTCAAACCTGGATCCCCAGCCCTGAGAAGCAAACTGCTATTTATACTAGTAGGATTTGACTTATACTAGTAGAATTTATTGTAGTTAACCATTTCCCCTAAGAAAACTAAGTTTTAATTTGTTCTGCACCAGATAGTTAAAGCCTAATATATCATATTGTGTCCATGCAGAACAACAAATTTGAATTAGGACCACCACATGAGAATCTCAGGGTATTATCTTATTTACAGATCAGTCACATAGTTACAGATCAAACCATGACAGATTATATGATTTTCAGCTTAACTGGCACATTTTCAATGCAGGTCGTAAGAAGCTTAGGGGCTACAGAGAAAAATGTCACTTTAGTCAGAAAAAAAAATACTGTTAATAATGTTTTAATAAATTTAATTGGTAGACAGTTGTAGACATTCCCAGCCTGAGGAGCAACAACCATTCATTTATTTTCCCAAGCTCCCTAGATGTTTAGTTTGTTTAGACCAAAATGCACTTGCGCAAACACTTGCACAAGATTATTTATCAAATGCATTCATAAATTTTAGGATTAGACAATACTCTGTCTTAATGAACTAGTGTCTACCTGAGACGAGTCTGTTGTGCAATAAGGGTTGCAGAGTGATGTTGATCTTATTGGTGCTGAAATACGGATGACTGTAGGGTTTACAGAATTTAAAACCACTAATATATTTGAAATGCACTACATGGTAAGCGTAATTGGGTAAAAGTGTTCACAGGTGGGTAACAATCGAACATTTAATGCCATCACTATAGTGTTGCTTTGATCAAGAGAGCGAATCTAAGGCCTTTCAGGTTTTGCTGGACTTTGCCCTTAAGATGAATAATACAACGGACCTCATCTGCATGCCATCAAAATGAAAAGTTAAACTACAGTGCTGTCTCTTAAAAGCTTAGTGACAGGAGTAAACACACAGCTATTCTGTTTCACTTCATCTGCGTGCATAACGGATCAGCATGGTCAAATCAATATCATGGTTTGGACAGTGTGAAAACCGCAGGCTCAGAACACAGCGTTCTGCATTTCGCCCCATGAGATCTGAAAACGTATCCCTCACTGATGGCGACCATTCAGACCACTTTCCTTTAATATTTAAAGATAAATACTGATTACATAATTCAACATGCAGCACTCAGAATAAATTCTGTTTTGATTTTAAGAAAATGAACAAGAAGCCTCTTGTGTCGTCTAGCTTGGAGTCTAATGTGTCTAAAGTCATTTTAAAAAGATACTGAACCTTTATTCATACATCAATAAAAAAATGATAATCAAATCAAATGAGTCATTTCTCTAGCTAAATAAATCTACTGAATAAGTTTTAGAAGTAAAAAGTAATGAATGACACAAATTAAAATGAATATAATACATTCATTCATTCATTCATTCATTATCTTCCGCTTTACCCTATATTAGGGTGGCGGTGGGGTTCCCAATGCCCATCCAGGGGAGAATGTTTCGGGCGCTGGGCAGATAGACCCAGGACAGGGCACCAATCTATCGCTGGGCACACACTCACTCACACAGACACACACGCATACACACTCTATATGGGGCAATTTGGAGAACTCAATTGACTTGATCCATGTTTTTGGACTGTGGGAGGAAACTGGAGAACCCGGAGGAAACCCACGCAGACACGGGGAGAACATGAAAACTCCACCCAGACGGGGATTCGAACCGGGAATCCCTAGTGCTGAGAGGCGAACGTGCTAACCACTAAGCCACTGTGCTGCCCCGTATATAATATAAAATACTAAAATCAAATCATTTGAGGGGGAGACGGACTGAGAGAGTGGGACCAACCGAGAGACAAAATACAAAATAAATATATATATATATATATATATATATATATATATATATATATATATATATATATATATATATATAAAATTTTCTTCCATTGATTTGTTGTTAGATTTTGGCATTTTGGGTTTCCCCGATTGTTTTACTCAGGAATATTCATCTGTCAGTTACAGTCATTTGTTTATTAACTGATGATGATAAAACCTGTCCTTCAGTCACTTTGACCATATCACCATTTCAAACAAAAGCTAGAGAGTCAGAACTCCAGCTCGGGTTAACAAAAAATTCTGAGCCCTAAAACGTCGCCATTTGGAGGTGATTTGAATTAAGGGTTTGTGTCCGTGAGTCATTTCGATTCATTAGCAGAAAATGAGTGTGGGTGGACAGTTCAGGGAGAGCAGATCCTGAGCTGGCTAATCTGCGCACCAAAGCCACGCGCATTATGCAACGGCTCTGAAGTAACCAAGGAAACTGCACTACAGCAAAACACACAAACACTAGAATTTTGCTGAAGATGCTTTGTGGGATTTACGAGCAACACATGCAGGGAAGCAGCAGGAATCCATTTCTAATGCTACTCACAAAGTAGGCTGGGATGCTGTGTATGTACATGATTGGCAGAGATGCAGGGTTCAATGTTGACATGACTGATATTGGATATGGATTTCATCCATTTGTGACTCATACTTTCTATGCACATTGTAAATGCAACATCGAGCAAAGTAAACATTATGTTTCTGCACATACATTTTTAATGTAAGTAGGAAAGTGGTAATATGCGATAGATGGTACTGATGCATCAGCTCTTAAAAAGAATCTAATGCATAAAGCCATTTATCTTTTTTTAAGCACTTAACGTCATTAAGTGCTAGTAAAAAAAGTATTTAAGTGGAGTAAAAAAAGATGCACAGCAACAGTGTCCATTCATTAAGAAGAAAACAAAGTTTAATTCCGTAAGTTCAAATTAAACAGAGTGTGCTGCAAGTGGAACTTTGTGTTCTGTGCGAGATGTGCCACTTGGTCCACAGTTTTGGCTACCGGCATAATACGTATTTTTCATATTAATGTAGTCATAACGATGTTAAAGAGCTCTCAGGATTAATAAATTGTAACATTTTAATCATGAACAATTGTATTAATTAAGGCGGCACGGTGGCTTAGTGGTTAGCACGTTCGCCTCTCAGCGCTAGGGATTCCTGGTTCGAATCCCCATCTGGGTGGAGTTTCCATGTTCTCCCCGTGTCTGCGTGGGTTTCCTCCGGGTTCCCTGGTTTCCTCTCACAGTCCAAAAACATGGCTCAAGTTAATTGAATTCTCAAAAAATTGCCCCCTATAGAGTGTGTCTGTGTGAGTGAGTGTGTGCCCAGCGATGGATTGGCGCCCTGTCCTGGGTCTATCTGCCCAGCGCCCGAGACGTTCTCCCCTGGATGGGCATGGGGAACCCCACCGCGACCCTAATAGAGGATAAGCGGGAGATAATGAATGAATGAATTGTATTAATGTTTTCCACACAACTGCACTCATTAAACCTTAAAGGATACTAACATTGGCATATAAAGCTCCATCACTCAGGTTTCAAATAAGTGTAAATGATGCAGTTAAACAATCTCGCAATGATGTTGCAAGAACTTCAGCACTTATATTCCGCTTTGACCTTACAATAAAAATGTGAAATAAATAAAAATTAAATCAATAAATATGTATATGTATAACATTCACACACAATAGTAATATGCAGTACATAATAGTGTTTAGCAAACACAACCAGTGTGTCAACTCAGAGTTGTCACATTTGCCATTTGTTTCATGTAGTGTAAAAATGTTAGAATGTACTGGTTCAGTGTGAATCATTGACCGATTAAATGTTTTCTGGACGTATTAGACATATTTTTCTTTGATTACCCAGCAAAGTGGATTCAACACAATGCTGGAAGGTAATTTGCCACTTTTCTAAGGACCACAAAGCCCACATTATGTGAAAAGGCACACAGAGCATGTGTGAGAAAACGAGTACCTTACAAAACACAAGCTCTCGATTGCAACTTAATCAAACTGGCGAGACTAATTACAAAATTAGCATTAGTGGATGTGCAAAGCTTCCAAATGAGATGGGAGGCAGAGTGCGGTTCTCATGCTCGGCCGTGTTAATCAGTATGAAAGCAGCCAAACAGAGTTTCACTGTAATCTAGGAAGAGCTGCAGCCATGCGTACCGAAGCGATTACAAAAGGGCGGGAAAAACACGACGGTTACCTTGACAACTGAATAGGGTGTTTCGACAGGCTTGACTTTTACACAAAAAAAAAAAAAAAAAAAAAAAAGGGCACCTACAGACACTGAAACTGACCTTCACCTGGTTTCGAGAGGGGCTGCTTAATGTCAAAACATGACAGTGTGAAGGTTATGTTCAGTCAGATTAAATCTTTTTTTTTATAGATATAACTGATGGGTAATTATAATTCCTAATTTTTAAAACAAACAAAAAAGATTAAATCTGATCATTTTCAGAAATATTTTAAATCATACACAGTTTGGTGACACAGATCTGGTGTCTCAGTTTAGATGCAACAGGTTTAATTAAAATAAACACAGATCATATAAAATAAAGGTGTTTTTTTAGCTTTGCAGGAGGGTGACGTCAAATTTCCAGCACTTTATTGCGTACATGTTCAGTTCGGTCATCGGATTTACCCATTTGATTCTACAGGAACAGCCCGATGACATCATAACACAGGTGGAAGGTTAATACATCTGTAATAGTGATTTTTAAGGGCAGTCTTGTATTTGACACAAAGTTTGCGATTTATTCTATGACATCATTGTAAAGTACTCATCATAAAGTGTTCCATGATGTGATTTAATACATTTCTAAACTTTAAACACACAAATTTGCACAAAGCCTAATTCAAGTTCCGTTATTTAGTTTCTTTTTAGTCTTTCTAAATCCCATGCATCTGCAAAATAATAAGGTGGCCTCATGTTTTTGGATTTCTTGATGCTGTTATATCCTACAGTCATTTGTTTCATGTTTCCCAAAAGCCTTTATTTAAACCTACATCGTTTTCTAATAGGACTCTTCTCATAGGATGACCCAGTCGTCATGGCAAATATGGGGATATTTGCCCTTTCCTTCAAATACTTACGCAATTTTTCTACTTTTTAAAATGAATGAGTGTACAACTTTATTGCTCCACCAGATTTTTTTACTATATTATTTTTAACTATCATTTGTCTCTCACATTGCATTCAAACACTTATGTTGTATTGTGTAAAATGATGCATCACGGTTCTGGGGAATGTCATCTGCACATGGTCAAAATAAATTTAAATAAAGCTTGATTATAATAATATCCCAATATATTTTTGCCAGTTGCCATAATAATGAGATTTATTTGCTAATTTGCATTAACTCTCAGTGGGATAGTTGATGTTGATATACAAGCACACAGTCTGATAGGATGCACAAAGTCATGAAGAATGCAGAGCCTAGACAGATGTTTAGTAACCTAAACCCAGTTTTAATAAATACAAATTTGAAGAACCATTTAAATTAAAGCACTTCGTGCAAGAAAGGAGTGTGAATTTCCGCTTCTTCAAATCACCTCGTCTGTAGCTTAGCAACAGCGTTATTCCTGCGAGCTGCTGCTTGTCTCACACACAGATCTACTACTGAATATTAATAAATCAGCATGTTTGCTTCAGTGCCTCTGGTCAGGCTACTGCAACACTTAAAGACAGAGCCCATCAATTGTGACAGAAAAAACAATTCATCATTGCCAGTCATGCTTTTCAACACTGTGGGAGGGGCTGCTCCACATTAACTACTTGACTTTGTCGCAGCGGGAATATAATTTAGAGTCTTAGAACATGTGCCACTAAACGACTGTCATTGAGGCAGTACGTTCATCATTTAAATGATTACGATGATTAATGTAACAGAAGCATGTCAGAAAAAGACGTGAGGGCAGTAAATCTAAATAAGACCTGATTACACAGCAGAAACCATTTAACTTATGGCACTATGATGCTCATACAAATGATCTGTGTTAAACAGATATCTTAAGTAACATTATTTTGAGGGTTTGTGACATCATACTTTTTTAATAAATCATAATTATCATAATAAACCCCACCAAAAAGCAACTTCTATCATGTAAATTTTGAAAATAATATAATTATCTAAAATTAAATAGATTAAAATAGTCCGTGGTGCTGTGGAAATGTTTCAAGGTTATCCACAAAGGCCAATTTCTTTAAACTGCAGACCTAAAATGCCTACATTTAAGCACCATTGGTCAGAATGTGACCTGTAAAACCAACCAATAGATGTTCAGTTTTAAACATTTTAACCCATTTATCCATAGCGTGCTAGTCCACCACAGGGCAGACAGACGGCCAAGCACAATAGCACACGCTTGCCTGAAGGTCATTTTAGAATCGCAAGTTCACTTTAGAGCATGTTAATGAACTGCAAACCACACTAAAATAACCCTATGTGCCGTCTATTATCAATCCCAGGGCTGAACTGCAATACATTTTTCATCCACATTGAATAGTACTGCAAAAACATAAAAGGTGGAGCTAGACACAAAAAAGGCAACAAAAACAGGCAAGTGTTTGGATATTCCACAGAGCTTTTCCACCCACATGAAGCTGGTGCTGGTGCCTAAATGTGAACTGTGCTTTTACACAAACTAAGCATCAGTGTTTGGTGGAAAATGTTACTTTTGATTTCAGCACCAATAGGTTTCATATGAACTTAAGGTTTTAATGGTGTTGTTCTGAACAAGAGACAATGAAACTTATAGAACAATATGAACTGTAATCAGTGTACTTTGCATTGACAAAAGAACAGTAAAGATACATATACATACCACATACACACATTATATATACTGTGTTTACATACAGGTCAGTGTATGCGTGGTGACGGTCGTGGGCCGTGCATTCCACACCTCGGCCTTCAGTAATGCCCTGTCTGAATCCACCGGTCAATAACTATTTCATGGCTCTCAAAAACATCTTATTATGCAGAAATGCAGTATAAAGAGCTGAGTGGATTTAGGAAAATTCATTCATTCATTTATTCATTATCTCCCGTTTATCCTCTATTAGGGTCGCGGTGGGGTTCCCCATGCCCATCCAGGGGAGAACGTCTCGGGCGCTGGGGCAGATAGACCCAGGACAGGGCGCCAATCCATCGCTGGGCACACACTTACTCACACAGACACACTCTATATGGGGCAATTTTGAGAATTCAATTTACTTGTTCCATGTTTTTGGACTGTGGGAGGAAACCGGAGAACCCGGAGGAAACCCAAGCAGACACGGGGAGAACATGGAAACTCCACCCAGATGGGGATTCGAACCGGAAATCCCTAGCGCTGAGAGGCGAACGTGCTAACCACTAAGCCACCGTGCCGCCGATTTAGGAAAATACTCAGCATATTTCCTAATTATTTGTACAATATCTATTCTCCTTTTTTCCTCAAAGAGTTTACTTCAGTTTACTTGAATTACTTCCATCAAGACTATCCAATCAAAGTGCGTGAATGCTGACGTAACATAAACCTGCGCGAGGGTCGCCAACTTAAAATATGATTGGTTTGACACTCATTTCATTATCATGCCAGGCCACAGAACTGATAGTAAACGCCTCTTAAAGGCAGAATAATTAACATTGGCAACAAATTATGCTAAAATGTGATTGGTGAAATGCTTTAATAAGAAAATACAGTCTGGGAGCGACACAACTGCGGGAGGGAAACACCATGAAATGAAGCGGACTGACCATTTGAAATCATTTCATATGTATTCATGGACAAAATAGAATTAACGTCAGATGATTTTTAGGCCTTAAGAGAAGTCAATGCAGGCCCTGATGGCCCGCCACCGGTGTGTAGGCTAAGACCCTATGAGGATACTAGACAGGAATTATCAATCTCAGAAACAGGCTTAACTTACATTAAGCTGCATTAAATGAACATTAAAATAGTTTACTAGTTGGCTGGTGAATATCTATGCTGCATGCGCAGTGTGGCACTGTGCTTCAGCATTTTTACATTCGTTATGTGGGTCAGTGTTGGTCATCGGCATGTATCACACTCACACACCATCTCCTGTGTCTAGGCTCATGGCAGTCCCTTTGTGACCAGACTCTGCATTAATCACATTAGGAATGAGCTGAGTACAATAGCCAGAGTCTGGGGCTTTTGATTAGAATGTCAGTTTACATCTGAACAGGCCGAGCCAGAAACAAACCGAGCGAACGGAATTGAACATGGGTGTTAGATTTAGAAGTGTTTAGTCCCGTGTTGGCAGAGCTTGCCAGCGGGATTTGGTTTGCTTTAAAATGCAAACAATAAGGCTTGTTGCTGATAGAAAAGTCAGCAGCAGATCCCTGAAATGTCTATTACAAAAAGAAAGGGTGATTTTGCAAAGGAAGGCTACTGCCAACAGAGAGAAAGTGGGGCAGAGGGATGACCCTTCACTTTTACTCTTTTTATGTGATACGATACACTTGGCTGGTCTGGGCTTTTCCTTCAGACTTGTCTCAGAGGATGTACGTTTTCTCCAACATTCTTTTCATCTCCAAATCAAAGGAACACATACATCGATGTGTGCAGACTTTGAAGCTAAACCTAGCACAGCCTATCAGTTATTAGGAATTTTTTTTTTAAATATTTTTAACTGAACACATATTTATGATCTGGTCATTGGCCATTTTAATAAGCACACCTTCTTGGTTTTATACTCATTATCCATCCACAAAATGAGACAACAGCATTATCATATTCAAAAACTCTATGTTTTGGATTCTTTATTTTCATCCAACTATCTATCTATCCAGGCGGCACAGTGCCTAGTGGTTAGCACGTTCGCCTCTCGGCGCTAGGGATTCCCGGTTCTAATCCCAATCTGGGTGGAGTTTTCATGTTCTCCCCATGTCTGCATGGGTTTTCTCTGGGTATTCTCCCTTGGATGGGCATGGGGCAGCCCCTGCAACCCTAGTAGAGGATAAAGCAGAAGATAATGGATGGATGGATGTCTATCTATCCATCCATCCACTTTACACCACTTATCCAGGTCGGGTCACAGGAGCAGCAGCCTAAGCCTTTATTTTATCCATTACACATTTATTTTTCAATAGCAAAAGCAACTAATTATATAAAACAAATGTAATTGCAAAAAAATGCGTAGGCTGTGTAGTTCTGTATGGTCCATTAAAAAGGCATTAAGGAAGAGTGAAATTAAAACATTATGAGAAATGTGGCGGGCAACCAATACATCCAGTCACACAGCTCTATTCAAACTACTGCTTTTAGTTCAGAGCCCTGAGCTTCTCATTTGCATTCAACAGCAGGATCTCTTGTGTAACAACATCAATAATATCTAGTGAGATTACAGCACTATACTGAATTCAAATAGGTTAATAAGACCACAAAAATTCTTCTAATACAATAATAAAGAGTAATAAAACTTGATTACACACTTAGAATTTATGCCCATGGCTGCATGTAAAGCTCAAGATTGTATATATAGGGTCAGCTGAATCCTCTTAAACCTTTTAAAGTCTGTCTACCCAATGCTGGACTTTAACAAAATAAAAAGATTGTAGCTTTAAATTCACCCCAGACTGGTTTCTGGATTTAAGGAATTAAACTTTATAGCCAAATAAGCTCAGGTTTTGGGCTGTTTAATGTCTCATTTGCAGGTGTAGAGGACTAAACCAGGCTGGAGGACATACACAGAGCCAAGGAAACGTCAATATGTTGCTCCGAATCTGGAATAAATCTAACTATGAAGTAATTTTGCATTTATTTGGCAGGTACACAAATGAACAAGCAAGAACAGTCATGCAAAAAGCTAGCAGCCTATGTCTCAAAAGATTTCTTAAGAGCCAGACAACACATGCACCTCCCTGCTTATGTATGTCGGGATACATGGCCAAAAACCAAGAGCAGGTGCATTAAAAGCTGGAAACCTCTATTGTGGCACTTGCTGCTATTTTACAAGTGTTTGATCTACTTTGCCTACTGTACTTACACAGAGAGGAATTTGTCCTCCCCATTTAATCCATCTGTGCAGTGAAATACACATATGTACACACACTAGTAAAGTGAGCACACGTGGTGGGACCGGGAATCAAACCGTGGACCTTCAGGTCACAAGACTGGTTCCTTAACCAAAAGCCTATGACTGACCACCATTTTGCACAATGTAATTTACTTAATGGCTTATCCTTTTAGAGCTGATGAACCCCTGTAACCAATTCAATCCATACTTTCCATGCGAGACCTGTCTAGCTATAGCGGGTCAGGGACAGCACTGTAGTCGTGATCCAGTGTAAGATCTGTTAACGGATCTCTCAGGAAGGAGGTTCAGTCGGTCTTTCCCTCCTCTCCCACACACTTTGTCACAGTTCATGAGTGCTGGAGCCATTTCATTTAAAAAGAAATAAAACTGCAGCCAGTTTTCTCCCACCATCTGTACGTTTGCGTCTAAACTCACTGTGGACTTCAAATTCACAGACGCCAACCGAACACGCAGTCGATGCTCTGAATAGCTCTCACTATTATTTTTATTAGTTACACAATACTCCAAAACCTTTTGAGTTTTTCAAAAATGTATGCCAATAATTATGTTTTGTGTTTTCTGGGGAAAGTGAACGATACTAAACAAATAACTTACTTCTAAACATTATTTTAAGTTTTTTGGGGGTTTTTTCAAATTGCCCCATATAAAGTGTGTCTGTGTGCGTGTCTGTGTGAGTGAGTGTGTGCCCAGCGATGGATTGGTGCCCTGTCCTGGGTGTATCTGCCCAGCGCCCGAAACATTCTCAACTGTATGGGCATGGGGAACCCCCTGCAACCCTAAAAGAGGATAAAGCGTTAGATAATGGATGGATGGATGGATGTCGATTGAACAAAAGATTGAAAACTAAGAGCTCAAAACATTTGTTCATACTGAAGATTGTTTGAGGATCTGTATTTCAAAAGTCTGCAACTGCTGCACAGTTTAGTGAATGTTATATAACCTCAGGCAATCATTTTAAAAGAAACTCTTAGTCCCGGTGACGTTTAATCAGGTTCGTCAGACAGATGTCTGTAGCTTAAACCCCCATACAGTCATTTAAACTCAATATGCAGTCTGCAATACTTGGTTTAGCTAATGATCAGTGTTAATTAGCGAATTAAACACTATTAACGCATTTTCAAAAAATAACAGAATTAATTATGAGTATAAATTGGGACACAAGGAAAAGTGCATTTGATGTCATTGATGTAACCAAATTAAGTCCGTAAGTTCCTCTATTACATAAACATGTCTCAATACCTCAATACCACTATACTGTACACAGTTCTGAGTGTTTTTAGCAATCCGTCTGGTTCTATTCAGCTGAGCCTATATTTTTAGTGCTGAAGCTCTAAAGCAGGCGTGTACCGTGTGAACTACACAATAATGAAATCTATTGCATGAGATGAAGCCGTTTCTCTCTTAATACACACTTTTAGATGAGATCTGAAATATAACCCGTTTCTTTTAATCGTGTAGAGTCCAATTTGCTACAGCCCACACTATGATCAGCTTCATGTCTTGAGCAACACCACCCACATGCCTGGCACTAAAGAAGACTCTACGTTCTTGTGATATTCAGCCGGAGAACCTTAAGATGCCCCAATTACGTACAACAAAGCTTAAACAGAACCCTTGTGATACGATCTTGTCTCCAAAGAAACTCTACAAGTCACCTGTCAGTTTAAGCTGACTTGCAAATAATTTTGTTAATGGCACTACAATAAAGTTATGACGTCTCTGATAGGGAAGCACCGATCATGCCACCGATGACAGCTCAGCCCAATATATGTAACATATTCAGTAAATATTTAAATAACATTGTCATTAAAGTCCTTTTTTAAATATCCAGAGAACACAATACACAGAAAACATGATCAGAAAGCCAGCTTACTTCGATAGAACGGTCATGTGATTAATTATTTCTTTAAAAACATGCAGTAAACATAACCCTGAATCAGGATTGGATGTGACCTCATTAATTCAACCAAAAAATATTTGGATTAAATGTTATATGTAATGTGCTGTTGACAATTTGCTCTAAATAAGAGATCGTCCAAGTAATTCATCACAGAGTTTAAAAATAACAGTTGTTAAGTTTTGATTAATAAAATAATGACCAAAGTAGATGTCTGAAGATCTCAAACATGCAGTGTCGTCTCATTGGGTGATAGAAAAGTGTTATTCCATACAATTTCCATAGAGCACGAGATCACAACTCGTCTATCTCTCATTGCTGGATCCAGGTTTGAATCCAGATCTGGGTGGAGTTTGGATGGAGTTTCCATGTTCTCCTCATGCCTGCATGGGTTTTGTTTTTTCCGGGTTCTCTGGTTTCCTCCCACAGTCCAAAAACTAGGTTTAAGATGAACTGACAGCTTTAAATTGCCCCTATAGTGTGTGTGTGTGTGTGTGTGTGTGTGTGTGTGTGTGTGTGTCAGTCACGGATTGATGCCCTGTCCTGTGTGTATCTGCCCAGAACCTGATATATTCCCTTTACAGGCATGGGGCACCCCCGGAATCCCTGGCATGGGATGAAGCGTTCAGGACAATAGATGAGATGATAGATCAATAAGAGCCCCATCAGCGGTGTGTGAGACTTATACTTCTACGTGGTTAGCACGTTCGCCTCTGATCACTAGGGATTTAGGTTCGAATCCCAATCTGGGTGTAGTTTCCAGGTTCTCCCCATGTCTGCGTGGGTTTCCTCCGGGTTCTCCGGTTTCCTCCCACAGTCCAAAAACATGGATCAAGGTTTATTGAATTCTCCAAATTGCCCCATATAGAGTGTGTATGTCTGTGTGAGTGAGTGTGTGCCCATTAATAGATCTGCTCAGCGCTGGAAACGTTCTCCCCTGGATGTGCATGTGGAACCCTCCCACGACCCTAATAGAGGATAAAGCGGAAGATAATGGATGGATGGATGATTATCAGAACAGCAGCACCCACCTTCCAAGCTCATCTCCAATCTCATAATGGTCCTCCACGTTCTCGTGGTTGAAGGCGATCATGGTGCTGGGCGCTTCCATCACCTGCACCCTCATGATATCTTACGCCGACACCTGCTCATATTCGGCCTAAAAAAAGATCACGTGGATAAAACGTGTTTATAAATGTTTGGCAAAATAAAAAAAACATGTTTTGTTTTTTTTGTGTTTATAAAATAAACAGCACGTTAACGCTGCACGGGGCTCACGCCTGCACTGCTGACGACGACGCGTCTCTTAAGCATTTAAAGGCGTTTAAACACAGAATACAATATTATTCAAGCGTTTTATTAAACAATTCTCTTATTTCCACAATAACCATATTGCTTTGTAAATACGATCGGCTATTAAACCTCTAGAGATGTGTGTATTGGAAACAGCGTCTTCATTTAAAAGACACCGGTGCAGAGCGGTTTGATCATTGCAAAATAATGCATCTGTTCCAAGTTTTATTATTGTTCCTGCTACTTTCTGCAGCAAACACACAAACAAACGATTACAGACGCCTTCCTCGTTTTATTGAAGCGCCGATCTGAGTGTAGGATACGTTCAGCCGGAACATTGGCCATTAATCTATCTTAATAAACGCCAATAATACATTACCTCCGAAGCTCCTCCGTCGCCAGTGAGCAGGGAACAGGTACACTCCACAGCGAGGCGTTAAGAACTGCAGAGCGGTTGAGAAAGCCGTGGAAATGGCATGTTGTCGGAAATGGGAGGCTTCTAACAATGTAGGTGTGCTGGCTGGCCGTGCGGGAAGCGCTGTGTGCAAGCCAAATCAGCTGCACGTACCGGTTTCAACCTGTAGGGGCGCTAAAGAGTCCATCCATCCATCCATCCATCCATCCATCCATTATCTTCTGCTTTAGGGTCGCGGGGGCGTTTCCCATGTCCATCCAGGGGAGAACACTTCGGGCGCTGGGCAGATACACCCAGCACAGGGCGCTGGGCACACACTCACTCACACAAACACATTCTATATAGGGCAATTTAGAGAATTGAATTCAACTTGCTTAGTGGTTAGCACGTTCTGCTCTCAGCGCTAGGGATTCCTGGTTCGAATCCCCATCTGGGTGGAGTTTCCATGTTCTCCCCGTGTCCGCGTGGGTGTCCTCCGTGTTCTCCGGTTTCCTCCCACAGTCCAAAAACATGGAAACATGGAAGTTAATTGAGTTCTCCAAAATTGCCCCATGTAGAGTGTGTCTGTGTGAGTGAGTGTGTGCCCAGCGATGGATTGGCGCCCTGTCCTGGGTCTATCTGCCCAGCGCCCGAGACGTTCTCCCCTGGATGGGCATGGGGAACCCCACCGCGACCCTAATAGAGGATAAAGCGGGAGATAATGAATGAATGAATGAATGAATTCAACTTTCTTAGTGGTTAGCACGTTCGCCTCTCAGTGCTAGGGATTCCCGGTTCGAATCCCCATCTGGGTGGAGTTTCCATGTTCTCCCCGTGTCCGCGTGGGTTTCCTCCGGGTTCTCCGGTTTCCTCCCACAGTCCAAAAACATGGATCAAGTCAATTGAGTTCTCCAAATTGCCCCATATAGAGTGTGTATGTGTGAGTAAGTGTGTGCCCAGTGATAGATTGGCGAAATGTTCTCCCCTGGATGGGCATGGGGAACCCCCCGCGACCCTAATATAAAATAAAGCAGAAGATAATGAATGAATAAATTCACCTTGAGCCATGTTTTTGGACTGTGGGAGGAATACAGAGAACCCGGAGGAAACCCACGCAGACATGGGGAGAATATGGAAACTCCACCCAGAGTTGGAAATTTTAATTAAATTAAAGCCATGATGCCTGTTTAACACAAACAGTAGATTTACACAGAAGTGTCAGGGATAAAATGAAATGAAAAGAACAGCTTTTTATTAACGCATTGTTTGAGCTACCTCATTTGTTTATCTTCAAGAATTAGTTTTTTTTTTTAAATAAAGGATTTCAATATATCCTGTCATGTGATCTGAAAACTGTATGCTTTACTGTACTTAACTTGCTTTTAACATAAAGCACGAAAACCCTTATTCAAGTCATTGCACACTGCATTAATAACAACACTGTGAGATCTGGGTACTGCATGAAAACACAATGCTGCAAAATACATTGTTTTAACAGCAAACCAGTTATAATTTATTTTATTTTGTAACTTAAATACCACTTAAATAACATACTATACTATAATTGATTCAGCGCAGTTCGTTTGCCAACGTAATTCATTGGCGCCATCTAGTCGTAGCTCTGCATATTGCATGATAATGATTTGGCTGCTCTATATGTAGTGTGCGTGTGTGTGTGTGTGTGAGCCCAGCAATGTATTGGCATCCTGTCCTGGGTGTGTCTGCCCAGCACCTGAAATGCTCTCTTTTTTGGTAAAAAATGTTTTTAATAAAGGTGTATTATTATCATTATAATAATTAGTTATTTATTATTCATGACCCAAACAAATTAACATAAAATATGCAGTCAATTTTTTCGGTAAATGTTATTTATTATATTTTACAACACATAAACAGGCACTTAAAAAATGTGTACAGAAAATTGCAATGCACAGATTTAAAACCTAAGCGAGACCTAAAAGTATCAGTGCACAACTAAAAAAAGACTGCACTCTGATAAAAGACTGTCACAAATGTATCTTGGATTTTTAACGTGCAGCATTAACACTTAAGAGAGATATTCTTGGTATTTTTTAACTGTGTGCTTATTTGTGGTGTTTCTTGTAGATGGCAACATATTCCTGCACATCTTCTGGGGAACCGAGCACCAGTGGTACTCTCTGATGGATGCTCTCAGGCTGGATGTCCAGTACATTTATGGCCCCTGTGCTGGCAAGTCCACCTGCCTGTTCTATGATGAAGGCCATGGGGTTACACTCGTATAACAGTCGGAGCTAAGACACAGAAAATAAACACGAGTCACCAAACATGAATGATTTGAGATAGAATATGGTCTGACATCATTCATCAACCATGTGATGAGGGGGGGGGCATACATGCGGTTGGGGTAACAGCCTGGTCAATGAACACAAAACATTGCCATTCAAACATACAAACATAAAGTGTAATCATTTATAAGTGTTATGTTTATGCTTAACTGTACCTTTCCTTTTGGACTCTTTACATTGCCTGGATAGAGAAAGATGCCTCCATAGACAAGGGTTCGATGAACATCTGCCACCATAGAACCCACATAACGTGCTCCATAAGGAGCACTACCATCCTGCACAACACACAAAAATTAAAAAAATTAAGACAAATAAAAGATTCGGTGTGATCTGGTGGGACAGTAGCATCGATATTTAATACCCTACTTTAAAGATCTAGAGTATTAAAAACTTCACCATCCATCACAAAAAGTTGGGAGGCTTACCACTAAACCACTGTGACTCTAATAATGCTATTTGTAATTATCCTTTTAAACGAAATATCCATGTGTTAGTTTGTTTATTGCAGCCAGACACACTGATGACTAAGAACAATTTAGTACCTTTGATTTTCCTGTCTTATATTTTTGGACTTTGGGAAGAAACTAGAAAAAAAACCATTAAAGCATGTAGAACAAGCAAAGTTCACACAGAAAGGGATTCTGTTTACACACTTTACTACATTTATTACTTGCTTTTAACAGTAAGCTACCTGAATGTCGTTTGACATTTAACATGGAGATTCGAATGACACCGGGTTTGCAAAATTAGTGAAGGCTTTGTCATACCTCAGGGAATTTCTTCTTCTGCAGGTACTCCGTGTCAGCAGGGTCAAAATATTTGGCATATCCTTCATTAAGACTGTAGATCTTTCCTTTCTTCTTGATTTTCACATCCCGGTCCACCAAAATGAACTCACCAATGGCCTACCAATCAGAAGGGTTCATTAAACACCGGATCTGATGACAATCTTTTAGGATTTAAACACAGACCATGTCTTAATAATTATTACTAAACTACACTGTAATCCAGTTATTAACACAGTTTTAGAACTGGTGGATGGAAAAGTGTTTTTTTTTTATTAAGGTCCTTTACTTAAAAGAACAGAAAAAGGTTTCCTTATGCCCATCCAAGAGGGGAGTTTCAGGCACTGACGTGAAAAATCGAACAGTAAACATTAATGCGATGAAGAGGTTAATATTCAAACAAACTAATATCACTCTGAATTCTTGTGGAGTGCAAATGTAAAAGAACATCAAAATACAAAGCTCAAAAGTATAAGACCCTCAGAATTATTAAGTGTATTTTCCACCACCGAGGATTAGAATGTCACTACAGACTTACAGGATCCAGCATGAAGCAGTTGACTCCCTGACCCGTTGATAGAACCATCATGGTGGCACTACCATACAGTGCATACCCAGCAGCTACAAGGTTTCTGCCAGACTGCAGAGCATCTTTCTCACATGGCTCATCATTTGTTACCTGTTCAATAAATAAATGTGCATGCATTTGTAAAAAATTCAGAGCCAAGCTCTAAACAATGAGATGATTTTTGCAACACAGCAAATATATCATGAAAAATCTGTTGATGTACTAAAATAAAAATAATTTAATTACATTATAAAAGTCCCAAGGATGTTCAGTCTAACAAATTATTATACAAAATATAATATATTTTAATGACAAAATTTTATCTTAAGTCTTAAATCTTAAAAAAGTGTAAAAGTGTCTTGTTTTTGAATGAAATAGATTCGAAATAAGATAAATAATCAAATTTTTAAAAACATTTTCTTACATTAAGAAATTTTAACAAAAATATTCTTTATTGGCAGATGATTTTACTTGATTTATGTACATGTTTATTTTTCTTATTTTTTTGACATATATTGTTAGAATAGAAGCTTTATTTAAAAAAAAATTAAAACATACCTTTTTGTAAATGGCAAAAATGGTCCCGATAGAAGCCAAGCAATCAATGTTCGAAGAGCCATCCAAAGGGTCAAAACAGACCACATACTTACCCTGGATTAATAAGAAACATAACATAATAAGTTACATACATTCAGAGCTTTAAATAAGATCAGATAAAAATCTCACAACATTCTTAATGTTTGTTGGGACACATACCCTTCTGTCCTGCTCCACCACAATAGCATTCTCATTCTCCTCACTAACCAGCACACAGGAGGTAAAGGAGGATTTGATCATGTTAATGACCAAGTCATTGGAGAGGACATCCAGCTTCTTCACTTGGTCTCCAGTTACATTGGTGCTTCCAGCAATCCCATATCTGTAAAATATCCAGAACAGGGTAAGAGTAAATCTCAGTGTATTCATGTTACCTGCTAAACTGTTTATGTCAATATAATACAAATATAAATCAATTTCTCATTATTGGAAACCAATATAATACAAATGATAAAATAATGAGGTTGCTTGAGACTGTTTTAATCATTTACAATTCTCACTGAAAACAGACAGGGTCAAAATCCAACAGTCAGCATGATGTTGCAATTCCGGCCCCAAGAGTAAAGATCAGTTCAACCAGAAGTTACTTGAAAGCTGTGCTGCAACTCGTCACAATAATGATTGGATTCATGGTTTAACAAATATTTGCACTGAGATGCAAAGTCCTGCATAGAAGAGTTAATCATCCAGGATATCAATGCAACGACATACTGAGGTGTCATTCCACATTCCACTATTGCTGCATATTCCTGAAATTATTTTTAAAAAGATGTGCAAATTGTGCAAAAGCTTTTAGGAAATACTAATAAATCCATTATGGCTCAGGTTGATATTAAAACTGCAAACATGCAGCTAATAACATGAAAACTCTGATCTTAGGATTTGTGTTCTGACTTGTTACTTCTTTTCGAGTTCAGATTTAATAATTGTGTAAACAAAAAGCCAGTGTGACTGTGTGCTGCAGTTGTACCATAGGCAATGAGGCCACGGTGTGCAAAGGTCGATATTACTACAGGAAAGACCTGCTGAGCACAGACGATTGAAATATTTTGAAAAATACTTTTTTAAAGTCATAGCTACACCATGGTAACCTGCAGACTAAGCTGCCTTTTAACATATTCCAACTACAGAAATGTTTAAATAATGCAACTTTAATACATTTCACTTGCAATTTTACAAAAATCTATTACACCATGGCTGCTGCTTTCATTTATTTGTGCTAAATATGCATATTGAAGATCTTATTTTCATCTGTAAATCATAACATAACATTTTTTTAAACTGCATTCCTATTACAAGCTATGCAAACTCTTAATGTGATGCAAGGTTTGTGCTAACTTCATTGTTCAGGGGTGCTGTATGGACGACCCTGTATTCTAACCCCAACCATCAAGTTGGGATGCTTATAAGTCATTTTAAATGAATGCATCTGCAAAATGATCTCATGTAAACTAATAATACACATCCATATACACATTTACACCTGGGATTACATGCTTATGGACTGTAGAAAGGACCAAAAAGTCCTCACATGTTCAGGAATAGCATGCAAAAAAACAGTATGTACTGTAGAACCCAAACAAATGGACTATCCATCCATCATCTTCCGCTTTATCCTCTATTAGGGTCGCGGGGGGGTCCCCATACCCATCCAGGGGAGAATGTTTCGGGTGCTGATCAGATACACCCAGGACAGGGCGCCAATCTATTGCTGGTACACACTTACTCACACACTCACTCACACATACACACTCTATATGGGGCAATTTGGAGAACTCAATTGACTTGATCCATGTTTTTGGACTGTGGGAGGAAATCGGGGAACCCGGAGGAAACAAATGGACTACAGATTGTAATTGTAGTACTACAAAGTCCATCTTCACAGTACGTGGACCTGAGAACATGGACAATAAGTGGAACAAAAAGGAAATGTATGCAAAATAATTCCTTAATTACGCAATATGCAAAATTTTTTTTGCGATTTTGCATTAAGAATGACAGTTCGATGAAAAGCACTACAACTAGAAATAAACCATAACTGCATAAAAAAAATATATAATAATAATAATAAACATAGTTGTATAAAGTGGCTTAGTGGTTAGCACGTTCACCTCTCAGCACTAGGAATTCCTGGTTCGAATCCCCATCTGGGTGGAGTTTCCATGTTCTCCCCGTGTCCGCGTGGGTTTCCTCCGGGTTCTCCGGTTTCCTCCCCAGTCCAAAAACATGGATCAAGTCAATTGAATTCTCAAAATTGCCCCATATAAAGTGTGTGTGTGAGTGAGTGTGTGCCCAGCGATGGATTGGCGCCCTGTCCTAGGTCAATCTGCCCAGCGCCCAAGATGTTCTCCCCTGGATGGGCATGTGGAACCACACCGTGACCCTAATAGAGGATAAAGCGGGAGATAATGAATGAATGAACATAGTTGTATAAAGTGTTGATGGAATGTGTTACAGTGGATATGCATGTCATACTCAGAAGCTGCATTGTAAACACTTTAAAAGTACTTTAAGTGAATAAAAAGCTGAACAGTGAGGGATATCTGGGTGTGTTCTCGTTAAGCTTACAGGTTGGCGAGCCCCGCTTTCCTCACGGCGCTGGAGATGGCTTTGATGGCTGTGCACAGCGCGTTCAAAAGGGTCGTCAGCTCCCCGGTTCCTCTCGCTTTTCTTCCCTCCTCCAACAAAAACCGAGTGAGAGTTATAACATTCGTGTCGAAGGCTCCGCGGTCCGACATGGTCACTG
Organism: Corydoras maculifer; assembly: GCA_019802435.1. Lineage (NCBI taxonomy): Eukaryota > Metazoa > Chordata > Actinopteri > Siluriformes > Callichthyidae > Corydoras > Corydoras maculifer. Next base: position 534,940 of record JAFMOD010000632.1, read on the forward strand.
CGTGCAGAGACTTAATACAGTTTCAAAAGCTCAATGAACTCAAGTCTACTTCTACTCAACTTCTCTATCATTTCCAACACGGAACTGTAATAATAAACGGGTGGACAGAGGGTTTACCCAATCAAAAGTGTGAAAACCACGCCGTGGGCGGGGCTGTGTGTAAAAGGGGCGTGGCTGCTGAAAAGCCGCTGCTGCAATCCCGGGGTCAACTTTGGAATAAAAGAAGCGATCAGGCTTGAAATCGGGGAGCTGACTTCAAACATGCTGCGTCATCATAAACCCGGGTTAAACTTCAATGTTCACCTAGATTACTCTCCAGGACTTTAGACTACTAATCAAAATATTGGAAACAGGACTGTGACGTAAAGGTTGAATCGACGCACGAAGCAGTAATCTGTAATAAAATGCATTTTCTCTTTAGGTTAAATCATTTAATTATAGATCGATCCATCCATTATCTTCCGCGGGTGGGGTTCCCCATGGCCATTCAGGGGAGAACGTTTCGGGCGCTGGGCAGATACACCCAGGACAGGACGCCAATCTATCACTGCGCACACACGCACTCACACAAACACACTCTATATGGGGCAATTTTGGAGATATCAATTGACCATGTTGATATCTCCATGTTTTTGGACTGGGGAGGAAACCGGAGAACCCGGAGGAAACCAAATGGACACATTGAGAACATTGAAACTCCACCCAGATTGGGATTCGAACCTGAATCCCTAGCACTGAGAGGAGAACATGCTAACCACTAAGCCACTGTTATTATAATGTATTATTATTCGTAATTTAATTAAATTAATTAAATTCTAATTATATATAAAAACAAGTTTTTCATTATATTTAATTGCAACTGGTTAATTCATAAGTGTTTACAATTTCTGTATGCATTGGTGAAATAACGTAACTTTATTTAGCCACTAGGTGGCAGACTCAACTAAACAATTTTAATCAACTAAAAGCTTTTAAGTAGAATATATAAATGTTGAAAAGATGGGGCTTTGTGTAAAAAATTTTTTTAGACAATTATATCTAAATTCTATAGTTATTTATTGATCTACAAAAATGAAAATGATTCAGTGTTATTTGCATTAAGGGAATAAAATAATAAAACAAAATTCTGTAGTAATACATTTTTTTAGATAATATTAGACTCAACATTATTGTCAGTGTGCAGGCTATAGGTACAGAGCCAATGAAATGCAGATGGCATCTAACCAGATGTGCAATATATAATATTACTTACATTAGCTGCAGTAGTAACAGTGACCGGTTCAGTAAAGATTAATGTGAAGATACATAAGTATTCACTGCACTGTACATGTACAGTGCTGAGCACCTAATTAAAATTTCATCATTCAATTTTGTAAAAAACATTTTACTATCTGAAAATAGGAGCATCACAATTCAACAAAACAGTGGTATTATGGGTTGTACCCTTGGCTTTACAAATTGTAATTAGCTTGAGCATGTGTAATCCCTTAAACAGACTTGGATGAAGAATAAGCATATTTAATACAATCATACTGAGCACATATAATACCATATTTATTCAATCAACAAATTGTTAATATTTAATATTATATTTTCTTTGGTTTATTTTTTTAATTAAGCTTCTATTAAAGAAAAAATGTATATTTTTGTGCATGCATTAACACAGAGGATAATTAGGGCTTATCATAAGAGCAATGGACCATATGGAGACCATATGGATTTTAATCCCATTGCATTTTAGTGTCAACACAATTACTACGATTCATTGTGTTATTATCTCCGTACATCAATTAGCCACAGCACTGAAAACACTGACTGATTTTTATTTGTGGCTGACTGGTGTAGCACTGTGCAATTATTTCATTATGGGATTTTACACAGCTTATATCCAAAACAAACATAAGCTTACTGAAAACCAACCTTCAAACATTGAAAAAAAGACATTTTATGATTTTTGTGTAATAGAAAATAAAATAATAAATATTTGGTAAAACAATATACATTATTGTATATATTTTTGCACACACACACACACACACACACACACACACACACACACACACACACACACACA
>JAFMOD010000632.1:537095-583308 GCA_019802435.1 Corydoras maculifer
TATATATATATATATATATATATATATATATATATATATATATATCATCCCAAAAACAGCTTAAGGGGACGTAAATCAATAAAAAGTTATTTGTGGCGGTCTTTATGATGAGGTCTGTATTAATCATCGACGCAGTGCCAGCGAGCGCGTTTGGGTTTTACGCACGCGTGGATCGCTGTGGGTTCTAAAGAAGGAGAGCTGAGGATCCGAACCCTCGGAGTGGTTATCAGATGGATTATGTTGCTTTAATTATGGCCTGCTCTGCTCTGTTCTTGTTCTTGCTCTCTCACACCTGCTCGCATGCTTGGCATTTCCAGCTTTGTAGTAATGTTGTTGTTTAAGTGTTGAGCAGCCTGTTTAAAAACAATTTGCACAAAACTATTAGTTTTATATCCATCCATTATCTTCCACTTTATCCTCTACTAGGGTCTCAGTGGGGGGGGGGGGAGGATCCCCATGCCCATGCCCATGCCCATGCCCATCCAGGGGAGAATGTTTCAGGCGCTAGGCAGATACACCCAGGACAGGGTGCCAATCCATTGCTGGGCACACATTCACTCACACAGACACACTCTATATGGGGTAATTTGGAGAATTCAATTGACCTTGTGCCATGTTGTTGGACTTTGGGAGGAAACCGGAGAACCCAGAGGAAACCCATGTGGACACAGGGAGAACATGGAAACTCCACCCAGACTGTGATTCGAACCGGGAATCCCTATCGCTGAGAGGCGAACGTGCTAACCACTAAGTCACTGTGCCTCCCGGATCCGAACCCTCGGAGTTTTATCAGCTGGATTATGTTGCTTTAATTATGATCTGCTCTGCTCTTGTTCTTGCTCTCTCACACCTGCTCGCATGCTTGGCATTTCCAGTTCTGTAGTAATGTTGTTGGTGTTGAGTAGTGTGTTTAAAAACAATTTGCACAAAAAAACTTTAGCAAAGTAATAAAAATACTTACATATCATGTGCAAAGAGAACTAGTGGCCTCATTTTGTAGCAAATGACCAACAATCTCTTAAAACTCTTACTGTTTGTACTTAACTCTTTGTAGTGGCTGATTATCTTAAAAAAAAAATTCTTCAAAACTAACAATTGTGTTGCAGAGAATATTTCTTATTTTCGTTCTTTATTATATAGCTATTGAAGTACTAGCTGGTAACCTTTGACAAATGTGCTGTTAGTGGTTTTGGTTCTTTATCTCAATGTTATGTTTTTTTTATGGTGGAAAGAGTCATTTTGGTATTAATAATGTTAGCTGATCATGTTTTTCATGTACATTACCAGTCCAAAGTTTGGGGCCAGACCATCATCTTTGGTGTGATTTAGCGTTGTTCAAAGACCCACAATGGGGGATAGGGGACCTGGGATTTGAACCCTCAATCTTTAGATTGATAGAACACCCTAATCACTGAGCAACCACACCCACCAGTAGTTCTACTATACTGTAGACTACAGTACATACTGTGTCCCCTGACGCTGTTCTCTAATAGTACCACCACACCGCATCTGTGTCACTGCAGAACTGACCATCCACCACCCAAATGATACCTGTTCTGTGATGGTTCTGACGAATAGAGAACAGAGAACCAACAAGGGACTAACAAAAAAAACAAACTGAAAATGGATGGACTACAGTCTGTAATTGTAAAGGTCCATCTTTATGGTAAGTGGGGGATACAGACAATGCAGCGAGAAGGGGGCGTGTCCATACGTTTGACTGATACTGTATACAGACGGACACATTTACATAAATACAGTGCTAATTGTGAGAGAGATAAAAGTACAACTATACAAGGAAATCTATGCTTTTAATTATGTGTGTTCTTTTTTTTTGGATAATTATTACAGTGCAACATCTTTTTTTTAATGTTGATTGGAACTTTTCACAGCGTTTTCTGCTGAGTGATCCAAACATTCCTTTAAAATCTTTAAATCTGGAAAGGATGTGATCCCTTTTCCTCATTTTAATTTCAGGAAGTTGTTCACTTCATCTTTTGACCTTGTGTTGCTCTAAGCTAAAGAGACGTGATGTGACAAACTAAATGTATTTGTTTTTGTGTGCATTATGATTTATATGTTAATTTTTAAAATTCACTGATAAACATGAGTTATCAATTTGTTTGAAGCCTTTATATTTTGACCTTATGTTGCCCCAACCATCGACCATGTTTATTTTCCAGTGCAGTCACAGCAACGTACAGCAGACTGTACTACAGTACTCTCAAGAATCGCACACAACAGACACATCATTATGTGATGCTGAAAGGGATTGTCATCGACTTTCACATGTTATCACCAGTGAAAATGAAGTCTCTGTTGTGCATATCAGAAGCGTGGGACTGTCTGCTCCTTTCTTCAGCTTCGTACCACCTATATCATCAGCATGCAATATAGTTTGCTATGGCCTTTTTCCCAGTAAATTTGAGGCCATGTCCACATCCAAAGCTGTGTCAGCTTTAATTAATTATGTGAATACGCAAGATTGGGGGCAGAAATTGGCTCACCCCCAGTGTACGGTTTCACTGGTGCAATACAGTGTGAAAGTTCTGCATCAGGCTTTCAGCACCATGTAATAAAGAAACAGTGAAGAATCCAGAGATGTCATTCTGCTTTTTGGTCGCTTCGAAACAAGGAATGTTTTTGAAAGAACCTCTATTAAAACCAGAAAATAATTACAATGCAGCTCAGTGGTGCCAGTCGCTGGGTGGGCTGTTACACAAGAGGGATACATTTACTTAAGACATGGAAGGAACATTGCATGCCTTTGTGTTTTTAGCCAGAGATTTTAATTTTTTTACTTAATTGCTTCATTCTGAGGTCTTAATGAAATATCAGGGTTTGCAAGGCTTTGAAATTTAAGCACCACAACGTTAAATTTGTTTTTAATGCGAGTGGCTTCTTCTTGGTTACTCTGTCTTGGTATCGTACATCAACAAAAGCTAATATCTGCCCCACATCCGGAGTTGATAGGATATCAGAGTGATAGGATATCAGAAATGTGCTGCGTAAGAGTTTTAATTTTTTTTTTATTCCTCAGTGACCATCTTTTAATTTTTATAAATATTTGCCAGATTGTTTACAGACAGCATTTTGTGATGTGTTCCTCAGTTATTCTTCAGTTAATAACCTGAATCTCATCTCCTCTCATTTTCTGCTTAACTCTCTACAAGGGTCATAGTTCCCCATGCCCATCCAGTTAAGAAAGAGTCAGGTGCTGGGCAATGCACCCAGAGCAGAGCGCCAAACAATTGCTGGGCACACACACGCTATATAGGGCAAATTTGCACAGGAAATTCACCTTGAATGCATGTTATCGGATTGTGGGAGGAAACAAGAAAACACATGCAGACAGGGGGGGGGACTTGAAAATTCCACCCAGATTGCCATTCAAACCTCGATCGAGGTAAACTTGCTGACCCACTAATTCAATACACTGCTGTTTATCCCAAAAATAAATTACAAATGGATGTTTTCTATAGCTGTGTGTTTATACATGCAGCACACAGACGTACTTCACAGCCAGTTTGTATTCAGCTCATAGACAGCAGAGTCATGAATCTAAAATCTGCTCCTGTTTTTATTTTGCGTCCTGTTTTGATCCAGCCGGTTGATTTTAACAACAAAAAACTCGTGGACGAAAAAAGTTAAAGGCTAGTGTGTGTACAAAAAAACACAGTGCACAATGTTTGTGTGTAAGGGTTCCGGAAAGTTAATGTTTATTAAAGATATTTGGTAGAAAAGAAAAAACCCAATTTGTAATAAGGGAAACGCTTCGAGAGATTAACAGGTGCTTCTTTCAGATCCTGTACAGATGTTTTTGAAAGCACACATGTAGACTGTAGTTCTAGGCTGTTCTGACCATATGGCTGTAGGTTGCCTTTATCACCAGGCTGAAAGGGAACTCAACCTGGAGATCAAAGATTGCTTGCGTCCGAGGGAAATGTCACCTCCGCCAGGTTGTAAAGCTCTTGTTTATTCAGGGGAAATTACTTCCACTTTGTTCTGCCTGGTCCGAGCCGTTTGCAAATCTAATCTGCTTGGTTGTGTCCAATAAAATATGCGTTTTTAAAAAAGTGTTTTATCTGAAAGCAATAAGGTGACCTGTCTCAAGAGTTTTAATCATACTGCACACTAGACTATATATACTTGTTAAACATTTTACTGCCATGCAGTCGTAAATGCTCTGTAGTGAGGCATTTACTCTTACTCTTTTTTTTTTTTTTTTTTTTAAGGAGCTTTAGTTTTTAGCTTTGGATCATAAAGTTAAATCGTAGGTCTTTTTATTGAGGTTTGCAATTAGACATTAAAAACCTTTGGCTTTTCACTTCATACTAAAGCCGTTGATGGGGCTGAGGACCAGCTAATTTTAAAATGCAATGTTCTTTGTACAACGACATTGTGTGTAGATGCCAGTGCAAATCTTATAAAAGACACTTAAGCTGAGTTCTTATCTGTGCAGGTATAACGGTTGGTAAAATTCTGGCATCTGCCATTTTGTCCGCTTTTTATAAGCTGAAATATGTACTGTACATCAGAGTTCCAGTGCTTGACATTTAGGCTTGTGTTCTGCTGCTTAGACTTGGAAACTTGATCCCTAAAGCTGCTGACAACTCTATAGTTGATGTTGGGGCAGTAACGGCTGTACTTCAAAACCACTGGCTATTTCTGTTCTTGTAGCAAAGCCTTTTTATTAAAAGTTTGCCACTTGGCCTTGTTTGCTTGAGCAATTTCCTTCCAGCGAATTTTGTGTATTTATTTTGTATTTAATGTGTTTAGCTTAATTAATCGGGTAATTTGTGAGTTGAAGTTTGCAATGCACTGTTGAAATGGCACTCTACCAAAGTTACATCGTACCAGGCTCTTAAAGGGGAATAACAAGCACATCTATTGTATATGATGCCCAAAACAAACCCATGAACGTATGTTGTTATGGCGTCTTGATGGCAAAGACATGCTGACATGCCCTAACTCAAGCTGCACAGTGTGTCGTTTGACAGCTCGCTAAAGACCGCTTAAATAGGGCCCCTTGAGCCACTTCTTTATGGTTGGAACGATTATACAAACCTGCACAGTGTCCCGAAAAGTAAATAGCTTGATGTTCATTAACTTTTGGCCGTGTATTAAAGCACTCTTTCTGCTCTGTGAAAACAAACATAAAACTATTAAGTAAAAGTAGAGATCCTGACTGTTTCATAGCTGTACTCTTTCTCTGCAGACAAATCTAAGGTCATGCTGCTGATTTAGAGTCCAGTTGATATCTTTGATCTCATCCTCCTTGGGACCTCATGGTGTTTGCACATACAAGAACGTAGTAGGCTTAATGGATGGGCAAATAGGCTCGACAAACACAAAAAAGAACGTAATGCTACATTTGTTGAGTTAATAGCTATGCAGAATTGTTGAAGGATTGAATGGTATAATGTTGTTGAATTGTTTTTCTCAACATCTTGATTAGCTGAGTCGATTTTCACTTTGACCATTGAGGAATGACTTTTAAATGTAACATGTACAACTGTGTAACATCAGTCATACACTGAATTTATCATAAAAGAAGATGCTGGTTCAGGCTTTTGTTTTTTCAAAAATTACCTGTATACATAACGGATTTACCTCTATGACAGGGCGTAAATGTTGATCGCTGAGTAACAGGATACTGGCTTGGTGCTCAAAAGTTTCTGTACTGACTGGTATTGGCATGGATGCTCCTGTACTTCCTCTCAGTGGGCAGGAGGTTTTGGTAAGAGGAGGATGATGCTGTGTATTCTGTGCAAACAGAGCTGGTGAAGGTTGTTGATGGTGGTAGCTGTTTAAACTTAACCTGTATGCTTTAGTAACTAACCCTAACCCTAGAACTGCTAGGTTACACATTACATATGTTTTAATAATATCATGGCATGTCAGATCCCTGTGTTTTATGAATAGAGTGGTATCATGGAAACTGAACTGGTTAATAAAAAAATGTGTGTGTATATGTGTGTGTATATATATATATATATATATATATATATATATATATATATATATATATATATATATATATATATATATATATATATATATATATATATATATATAGCGGCACGGTGGCTTAGTGGTTAGCACGTTCGCCTCTCAGCACTAGGGATTCCCGGTTCGAATCCCCATCTGGGTGGAGTTTCCATGTTCTCCCCGTGTCTGCGTGGGTTTCCTCCGGGTTCTCCGGTTTCCTCCCACAGTCCAAAAACATGGAACAAGTTAATTGAATTCTCAAAAATTGCCCCCTTTAGAGTGTGTTTGTGTGAGTGAGTGTGTGCCCAGCGATGGATTGGCGCCCTGTCCTGGGTGTATCTGCCCAGCGCCCGAGACGTTCTCCCCTGGATGGGCATGGGGAACCCCACCGCGACCCTAGTAGAGGATAAGCGGGAGATAATGAATGAATATATATATATATATATATATATATATATATATATATATATATATATATATATATATATATCTTGTATTATACAGCCTTTGAAAACATGATCATCATCTTGTGCACAATTTGGAAGTTGTCCTGAGTTTTGGAATGCTAAATGGAATATTAAATTTCAGCATTCATTCATGGTATTATTGTTACGTTGTGAAATAAAGAATCCCCAGAGGCCAAGGTCTTGATAAGTTGGCAGGATTCCAGTTGTCCCAATAGTATCTTTATGAATTATTGAATAGAGCAGTTGTCAATGGGGTGGTGGAGCAGGCCCTCTTATGTAAAGTGAATGACCCATGCTGGTGACATTAGAGCCCCCATCCTGGGGTCATGGTATTGGGGAGGGAGGAAGGTTTCAGTGAAGTCTCTTTTGTTCAGAAGGCCAAATAGTTCTGGTTCTTATTTAGCTTTGAAGTCTGAGTCTAAGCTGGAGAGAGAAGCTTTAGTGAAATGACTGTCAGGGTCATCCATTGAATAGAAAGGTGGGGAGAGCGGCTAAACTGTTTGTCTGGCTGTTTTTCTATCAGGATCTAGCAGTTCTAAGGAGCCATGCATTTAGAGGAGCCATGTATTTGGGAGGATTCCTGAGAGCTGCATACCAACTAGGTACTTGTGATTAACATAGAATTCTGTTTCTCCGAACTAAGATCATATGTATCTGTCAATGGCTTTATCAATAACACATTATGGTGTGTTTCTGTGAAGTCAATAATAATGAATGCCAGCCTGTTAATGTTTTCAGTTCTGATTTGCTCAGGTGTGTTTTAAAACTGTATTTTAGCTATGTTGTTATAGCTCAGTTGTCAAATTATGTCCAATCTTTTGTAACAGGTCTGAAACATTTTATCTAGTCCAGTATCTTAGGATGACATGTGGTGTATCCACTTTTAGGAGCTGATAGACTGGATGTTATCTGAGAAATGGTTAAAACCAGCTTGTAATCATTTAAAAGTGGGTAAAGAGCTTTACATTTGAGCTCTTCTTCTGGTTTGGAAAGTCACTTGTCTTCTAGATTTCTAGAAGTTAAAACCATATTTATTAACAGTATCAGTAAATGTTTCTCAGTTCCACTTACTGTGAAGATGGACTTTATTTTTTAGACCAATCACAAACTAAGCATGATGTATGTTGTCTTTTTTTTCTAGAGCATTATCTGCAATCAGTTACTACTTTGATTGATTTAATCTTATTACCTCCTACATTCATCACAAGAGATGTGTTTTAAGTTGTTTCGGGAAGATGCTGAAGGTCTCGGCATAGTGGATGACATTGTGGTGAAATGAGACGTCCTAAACATAATATCGCTAATGCTGACAGATCATCTCTGCTCTGCCATCAGGACATTTCTGATTTAAAAACTGGAATTTCGCACTGGGTGGTGCAGGCTATTGGGTGCTTTGGGTGTTGCATGTTATTGACTTTAAGAATAAGCTGAAGTGGAGTGATTTGGCATGCCCGTTCAATTACACATTCCAGGCATTAGAAATGGTTCCTTTGTACTGCAATAAATTTAGCTCCTCCTACTGCACTATGTTCCTCCTCTTTGTTTTGCCCCAGCAGTGCAGGGGAGCTGCTCCTGTATAATGATCCATGTGTATTTCAGCCACATTAAACCTGAGCAAGGTGATTCTGTCTTTAAAAAACGTTGCATAGCATTAGTCTAAAGATTAGTGTAGAACTGAACACACCCAAAGTGCTCAAGATTACCTAGAATAGTTACATAATCTCATCATAATTCAATTCATCATAGTCATTCATAATTTCATCAGAAATTAAACAAAGAAAGTATAAAAATGGAGGGGAATAAGAGAAGAAGTCAAAAGTTATCCATCCATCCATTATCTTCCGCTTTATCCTATATTAGGGTCGCGGGGGGGGGTTCCCCATGCCCATTCAGGGGAGAACGTTTCGGGCGCAGGGCAGATGCACCCAGGACAGGGCGCCAATCTATCGCTGGGTACACACTCACTCACACAGACACGCACACTCTACTATATGGGGCAATTTGGAGAACTCAATTGACTTGATCCATGTTTTTGGACTGTGGGAGGAAACTGGAGAACCTGGAGGAAACCCACGCCGGATTCAAAAGTTATGATTCTCCAATTCATTATTAGAGAATTCATGTTTACAATTCAAATAATTTTATAATTTTTCTGATATGTATGTTATTGTTAAACTACAGAATTAAATTAGTATCAAAGTTAGTTGACTCGGAAAACCTGTGGCTTTAAGAAGTTCCGTTTACAAACACAAATATTTAAATCAAAGGTTTCGGTTTCTGGTGCCACTCCATCACCATAATGATTTACTTCTCTCTGTTTTTCAATCCGGCTTTGAATGCATTCAAACGATCTAACAAGCAGATGATTAATAGCATTCATGAAAAACTAAAGTGTGACAGAAAAGGAAAAATAAAACTGCACAATTGTTTATTAATCTCAATTGCCATAATACAAGTGCCAAATTGAATTAAATCATATTCTGGGAGGTCTTAGATCCTGTTCTGGCAGGATCTGGCACAATCTAAGCCTTGGCTGATTTGCAGTTGGCTTGGAGTTTATCCTTACCAGTCTTATTTTTAACATATGGACTAGAACTACAAATTAATTGATGCTTTTAATCTTTTTTGCCATTATATAATTCACTTTCATGTCTTTGCATGTAGTTTGTAAAGTGTCTGGGACAAACTCTGGTAAACAGGAGGATGCATTCACTTTGCCATATAGTTTATTTAAATAAAAGCAAAGTACAAATCTGTGCCTTTTTCAAGTTATACTATGAAGCATGTAAAAGGCTTGTGGTGCTCCATGTTTTACAGCTCATTGGAAATTTCAGTCCGTGTATCTCATCAGGAAACCACATCAGGGTGTTTATTTGAGAGCAGCATGTTTAAACATGAACTCTGTCCAAATGACTTTGTGCACAGGACAGCTCCTACATCAAAACTGAACAAACTTGTCATGACTTTAAGGATTTTTAGGCACATGCACTATATTTAGAGCTGCATTCACAACCTTCTCATTTTCGAAATGATGGGTAAGCTCAGTGTCCTAAAGTGCCTGTTCATGATGGCTGGCTATTTCAGTTTTAAAATGGTACACCACCAGATGTCTTTCCTCGAACTTAACTAGTCTTTTGGAGATTTCAGAAGAGAGCTGTTATTAAATGCATTTTTTCTGATTTTGTCTGGAATGTAAAGTAAAATGTTTTTATTTTTAAAGTCACAGTTGAAAACATGTTAGTCAAAATCCCTGAGGACAAATTTTCCCCTCATCTCATTATCTTTCGCATAGTCCTCTACTAGGGACTAGGGTCATGGTGGGTTCCATATGTCCATTCAGGGGCGAATGTTTTGAGCGCTGGGCAGATACATCCAGGGCACACACTCACTTACGAAGACACGCACTATATAGGGACAATTTAAATAATCCAATTTGGAGCAGCTAATTCACCTTGAATGCATGTTTTTGGACTGTGGGAGAAACCCAGGGAAAACCCATGCTGAATCTTAAGAGTTTGAATAATGAAATGGTTTCTAAAAACAGATTTATCTTAGTAATCTGTTCAAGTGAAAAACAAGATTTGTTAGTTTTCTTAAAAGTTTTTATGACTTTTTTTTTTGTACAATGTAAAACAAATCAGCACAGAGGTTTAGATGTAAAAATGTCTATGTTGGTCATCTAAATACTTTTGGAAATACACTACACTACAGTAAAGCTGAACAACAGAATGAAGCTGGTCTTGGTAACCTGATGTATTTCTTAAAAGGTATAATTTATTTAATTTCCTTGATTACCATACTATGCTTTTTTTTATTTGGGCCTGTTTCACCAGAAGTACTACAGGGCCATTTACTTGCACTTCTTTTCAACTCCACTCTGAATAGCAAGCCCCTGGGAAGCACAAGTGCCATGCTTGATGAGGCCTGCTGTAATTGAGTGTTTTGATAGAGAAGAACACCATCATAAAGTGCTAAAGATATGGGAGGGTGAACAAGAGGCTGCAGGGATCCCGACAGGATGTTAACCTCAAACTTTAGCCTTTTATACAGTGCTTCTGCCCTTGCCTTTAGTATGTTTGAATAGAGCAGAGAAAAAAAGGAGTTTGAAGGAGGAATCCTCCCCACCAGGCCACATTGCAGTTCACCAGGGATTGGAATGTAGCAGGGCGTAAATAGCGTTTCTGAATTTTAACCTTCACATTTCGGGCATGAACGAACAGGCAGGTTTAAAGATATGTTACTGAAAAAATGGCTCTTTAAAAAAAATCCAAATGTGGTTGGAAAGGCAAACACGTACTGCAAATTAAATATAGATTTTAGGTTAAATTCTATGCCATGCAACTTTATTTTTTTATCATGATTATTAAGGCAAGGTGGTTAAATCACAAGCTTTTTAGTTTTACTCCTCATGCGAACACAATCTTAATAACGTTATATTAGGGTAAAAAACATTTCTTAATGTTTTCAGTTGGTCTTTTAACTCTTTCGTCTGAGAAATGGCTTTCTGTAAATATGATAAGATCCAGTTTATTATGTATTAATGCAGACAGCTTTAGGGGTTAATGTTTATCATATATTTTTTTGGGAAAACAAGGCTTTAGAGGATTTGGGCCAGTAGGCACCAGTGTCCTCGGGTTTCAGCTCAAGGTTCCTGTCCACCTGCTCATATTACTCCTGTGCTGTCAGCTCTGTATCTGCTGACCTCACACTCGCTGTCCCTTTGGGCCTTTGTATTTTAGTGCTAAACAGCAGTGTCTAGGCCACTGTGCTGCTATGGATCATTAGGCACTAGATTATGAACTCACTCTCTGCTGACATGACTTATTTGCCAAAGTACTAAAAGTGCTTAGAACTATTACAGATAGTTTTATTAAAAAGACAGTGACTGATTTGTCATATTTGGAAATGAAAGAGAACTCCACACCCACTTGGGATGCATGTGGGGGTAGATGAGGAATGAAGTACGAAGAATGACTTGGGGGGGGGGGGGTTTATTATGCAAACCCCAGTTTAGAAGTATATATGTGTGTGTATGTATATATAATATAATTTAAGTTAAAGCTTAAACTGTAAATATTGTTCTTGCCTTCCCTATTTTTTTCAGCACTTTGTTGCCCTAAATGACTTCAGCCATTCACTTGGAATTTGTGTACGTTTCACTTCGTTTACTTTAAATCCAGCATTACATTTGTGTTGTGGTCTAGAACCTGGGCATTTGATAGAATTTACTATTAAACAGTTTATTAAAACTTTTTTGTTTAATAATCTCTTCTCTGTGTGGTGAAATTGGAATAGTAAGAGTTTCCCCTTGTTTTTAGTGTCCTGATCTACATCTTTGTTGTTTTTTTGAAGTTCCCACCATGTTTCCTGAAAACAGCTTTTGTGGCCTACAAGCCAGATGTCTTGGAATAGGTCTCTGCTAAGTTTATCATCATACGCACTCTGAATCTTTTATACATCCTCTGAACTTCCACACTTCACTTCCAACCTACCAATTTAGAAACCGGTACTGTTCATATCTGTAATATCCCAGTGATGTGGTCAGCCTTCTAATTTGTGGACATGCCTAGCAATCAGCGCGCTGTCATTTCAGCTGTGAAGCATGACGATGACTTATTCTCTGACACTGAGGTCTTCCACCGTGTATTGCACATGTAATAAAATTTATTATGAGACCTTAGTTTTAATGAAAAAATCTAAATGTTAACATTATGGACATGGAATCATTGTTCTTAAATCTTTTTTCTATAAAGACATGTTTTTAAAAACTAAACAATTCTAAACCTTTTAATGGTGAACTACACATTTACTGAAATCAGTAGATGTTTGAATCGGTCACATCGTTTGGCTCGTGTTCGTTATATTTCAAATTAAGAGTGGTAAACCTTTTGTTCTGTTTGTGCTCAGTTTATATAAAAAGAATAAACTTTTTGCAAGAATATTTTTGCTTTAAGTTAACATTTCTATACTTAAAGATAAAGTAATCTTTCAGGCCTACTGTTCTTACACAGAAGAATTTGTATACACACACACACACACACACACACACACACACACACACACACACACACACACTGGAGAAGTGAGCACATGTGCCCAGATTGAGCATGCTTGTTCCTTGTATGTGGCACTGGGGGAGCAATTGGGGTTAGGTGCCATGCCCAAGAGCACTTCAGCCATAGTAATTAGTGGGACCTGGAATTGAATCAGGGACCTTCAGGTTGCAAGGATGATTTCTTAACCACAGGCCTACAACTGCCCTTTAAGCCTTACATTAATTTTGCCTCTCTGTTGCTTGTGATTTTCCATGTTTGCATATTTGCACTTAAGCACATATATTTATTATTCCTAACTGCACAGATTTGCATCCTTGAGATTTATTTAGCTCATACAGTATTTTTTTATTTCTTTGATTTTGTTTACTTATAGACCACATATTTATATGAGTGTGGTAGCTCTGTGGTTAGGTTATTAAAGATTGTTGGTTTAAATTCCAGGTCTACTGAAGTTACAACTCTGGGTCCTTTATTAAAATCCTTATCCCTCATTGCTCCAGGATGCTGTATGATTGTTGACCCTGTATTCTGACCTTCCTATCAAGTTTGGGAACTTGGATCTGCTTGGTTTAGGTTCTTCATATTTAAATGATTTAGGATTTAGTTAATTAGTGAAACCAATTTTGAACATAATTAATAATCACAGTAACACCTGAAGCAGTTTGAAGATAATAGGTTGTGTTTACTTTATAAATGCATTAATGTTCTCCATGTTGAAGGACACGTTTAGCTATAAATATAATCCAAAGCTCATGTGTAACACAATCTGTCATCACATCTGTATAGCTTTTATCTGAACAAACTATAGCAAAGCACACTGTGCTACTTTTAATTCTGCTCAACCCAATAATAGGCTTCTCGTCTTTCTGTTTCCCCTCCAAATAAGGCCATGTTTGCCTTGGTAACAGATTTTCCATGGTGGTAACACCTTTTAGTGTGTTTTTTTTTTTTTTTTTTTTTTTTTTTTTTTTTTCCCCATCCCTTCCTGTTTAAGAATGAACGTGATGTGATGTGTTTACTGAAAAGGATCATTACCTCTGTGTTTTCTATCTTAAAGCATTGCTCAGGGCTACAGTGCTGAATAGTTTTGGGTTTGTTTACTGAAATTAGCGTGGAACTTGATCATTTCAGCTGGGCTGATGAACACCTTCTCCCCAGGGCTTTTAGCTGGTCATTTATTGTTTTTGATACCATGGACAGTCATGCGTGTTGAGCTATCTGACCATCACATCTATTTGAGCCTGATGGACATGACATGGTAAAACCCTGGGACTGGTGGTGAGGTCAGGGCTGTGTGCATGGCATTTATTTTATGATTTTATAATTGTTTAATAAGTGTTGTCAAAGCACAGAAGGGATGAGAATTTAGCAAAATTATTGTTTAAAAATAATATTATATGAATATTATACAATAGTAATAATAAAACAAAGCAGGGATTTTTATGAATTTTTACACAATATTAAATTGTTTTGTGAAAATCAAAGTAAAACCAACCTATCCATTTTAAGCAAACTAGTTTTTTCCTGTGAGGACCAGTAAACAGGCAAGTGTGCTGCAAGGACACAATTTTATTTTTGTTCCATGCGAATTCTGTCACTTGGTCTAAGCGTATTTTAATTATATATTGTTTTTTATGAATGTCACCATGACAATTTTAAGTCACTCTTACAATAAATTAATTGTAAAATTTTTAATCATGATTAATTGCGAAAACAATCATTTTATTCCTAGAGCACAGGCCCAGGGTGTGGTTCTGTGATTGATTGATAGGTTAAAGAGTTCCTGTTCATTGTATTAAAACATTGTTTTGCCTGACTTGCTTGGACATGTAACCCTTAAGTAGTTGCTTTACCCTTTATTTTAATAAACCTATTCAAGTCGGTATCATTAATACTTGTCCTTGAATTTTTCTGGTTAAATCAGGTCACTAATGAGGGTGGGGGTGTAATTGTGTTCTGAAAGATAATGAGTACGAAATTGTCCAGCTGTATGAATTTTGCATTACTGTGATGACCAACAAATCCTTGAATTGCAACCTTTCTTTCAATGATCTATAAAATATATGTGGTTCATTCGATGCAACAGTTCAAGTTTTTCCAAAATGAACAGATATGTTTTGTAATTGTGCATCATGCCACACGCATTTTGAACGTTTCCCTGAGCTGCGCCACAGTGTCGTCACGGACACGCGTTAAATATGGTGACCTGGATAAAACTAAATGCAAAGCAGGCTGTGTGGCTCAAGTCTCTTCCCTCAGTGCTGCTTTGCTTTGAACCTTATGATTCTCATGAAAATGTGTGTTAGAACCGGCTACACACAGTAACTAATGTAGGCACAAAATAAATGTCATTTATTACAATAACCATTATCTGTTCTAAATATTTTAGGTGATTTTAATTTATATATATTTATTTATTTATTAAAAAAATAATTATATATATATATATATATATATATATATATATATATATATATATATATATATATATATATATATATATATATAGCCAAATAACAATGTTTAGTAACACATGATGGATCATTAAGTCTCCACAACAGCAGCAGTGCTACAGTGACATTTATCCCATCCGACCTGCCATCGTGACCTGGATAAGTGGTGAAAAAATTTTGAATTATTATAAATAATTACTTTAATTAACCAAATCAAAACTCTGTTCATGTTATAAACTCCACAAGTTAAAAATTTCTCAAACCTGAATACCATTTGCATGGCATTTAAATACATGTACTGTATTTATATTGTCCTTCACTCATTAAAATAGCCACAGAGGCAAACATAACTTTGAAAACATTAAAAGGTCATTAGTCTCATACAGAATGTTTTGCTTGGCTGAGCCCCTTGTTAAATCTGCTTGGATTGGGACCCTCACAAGTGCTTCAGACCTCTAATTCTACTTGACATTTTAGTTGTTCCTAGTGTCCTGTAGCAATTTATCATAGCTCTTTGGGGTGGTTTAAATGTTTCGTTCTCTTCAGTAATGTTGAGCTTTGGGGATCAGGCCACTTGCACTTATGTTATATTTATTACTGAAGATGTAATTTAATGGTTAAATGTTTAGGTTCGTGGTCATACTGAACCACAGAACCAGTGCTGATGCTTTTCTTGTATACAGTGTTGTATGTATGCTATATAATACTATAAAACTTGGGTATGTTGCATGAATATTTTTATTCTGCACTTATTCAGTGAATGTTAAGGCATAGAAATGAAGTTCCTAGCAAAAGAGATAATAATAAAATGTAACTGGACTTCAGTATGTTTCATAGTGGTTTTTGGATAGTTCCATTTACCAGATCATAAATATAGGTTACTAAAACTTCAGTACATAGACATGCTTGATCTTAGATCTGAATGTGAAAGAATTTCTACTCCCATTCATTCATTGATGGCTCTATTTCAACATCACTGTTGCTGGTGGAGTTTATCCTGTGAGAATATCAGCCCTTTTGTACTCTGGTCTCATGTAATTACAGGGTCAGAGCAGAAGTGAGGGTTTACTTTGATGTTTGGGAAGGATGACAAAGTAGTGAAAAGCTACTGTTGCTTCCCCAGCTCCCTCGTTTCCGTTTTTTAGAACATCCTATTGATTTCCTCTTTACTTGCCCCCTTTATCCTGTATACAATATAATAGACAGTGCATTGTCTACCTGAGATAACACTAATGATATACTCTCACGGCATCATCAACTATAAGTAGGGAAAATTTAAATAATGGTAGCAATGCATGTTCCCAAACAAGTTTATTGTATACCATGTGTATGTATTTCTTTTTTTTAATCTATTCAGAACTAAAAACTTATTTAGTAATGTTAGTTCAGTGATTGTTTTTGGACTGTGGGATGAAACTTGAGCAAACACATGGGAGGGAGCACCTTCATGCATTATCATCTGAGTTGCTTGCTACCCACTACTTTTTATTTGGAATTATATCTGTATATTAACTTTTACTAGATTAGAAAGTCTAAGGAGAGTGGCATCACTATGGTGGATCCTTATTGTGATGTCTATCAATCAGTAATGACGGCGTTGTCTCTCAGCCTAACCCTGTAGAGGCATCGTGTTTAACGCTGACTGCGCTATAATAAGTCTCCATGAAAGAAGATACATGTTTATTGCTGTATAAATAAAAGATCAGTCTATTTCACCGTTACGCACATTGAAGGCAGTGTTTAGAGACAGACATTTAACCAGAAATAGTAACAGTGAGCATCAGGTCCCAAAGTTAACAAATGAAATGCAACTGTGTTTTTAAAATCCTATCTATCTCATACATGCATACATACAGTACATAAATAGTGTTGAGTGTGGTAGAATCCTCCATATATGTCCTGTACTTCTTGTGGAACCTCATGTCTAAGGAACACAAAGTTTTGTTAAGTCATTATAAATAAAGTCGATGTGATAAATGCTACATTACGTTACTCATGCTGTGCATTTCTAAAGTGTCTTTGAAGCTTCAATTTTATATTTCACAATTTCTTTTCTGTTAGGTAAAAACACTTGATGTACAGCATTTTTTAAAATTGATCGTGCCATGGATGTGTGAGGAGCTGTAATTCTGAAATCCAGTTCACAACAGGTAACTTTCTTCCTTCTAACATTTTGGCTTTTTTTCCCCAAATAATTCTGAATACCTCACATATTCCACAAGTAGTGTGCTTTGTGCATTCAACCATTACTTGAACTAATTGCTTTGATCTGCATGCTGGGAACTTGGGTATGAATTAAGAAGAGATTTGATCCCAGACAAAGGTCACCCTGTGTTGTGTTCTTGAAAAGTGCCAGCAACATTTGTCTGTAGCTGATTTGTACCAGTGTTTTAATGAGTGTAAACACAACGTGACCTATTGTTAAGGTCTGTTAATATGCACGCATCTATTAAAATGTCTATTTGTGTGTGGGTTTTTTTTTTGTTTTAATATGTCTGGTACCATGAAATTAATTTAAAAACCAGTCTTTAATTGGAGAGTTTTTAGTTTCCCTGTCTCCTGTTGAGGCTTAAGTGCTTTTCTACAGACAGAAACCCATTGTGAAGTGGCTGTCTTTTTGAAAGGGTGTCCGGATGCTCTTGACACATTGTCAAGCACAGCACCTGTCATATATTTGCACATTGCAGAGGACCTATTCTAATAGACCATTTCTTAAATAGGTCCTGTAAGTACATAGGATCTGTTTTTAGAATTTTTGCAATGACAGATCAATGTTTTTATGTAAACTGACACACATCTATTATAAGCAACAGCTGGTGTAAGTGTCTGAAAAATGATAAAAATGTCAGTGACAGGACATATGAAAGTTGTTTCCAGAGGGTGACGGACATGCTGAAACTGGTTTGTTTTACCAGTGGCAGTGAATCCTCCGAATCAATCCACCTGTCAATAACAGTTTTTTTTGGCTATAAAAACATCTTACTATGCAGAAAGTGCCATTGCATCTCAGATGGATAACTCATGTAGCCACACAACAAAATTCACCAACATTAACCTCATAAAATTGTAATATTATTTAGACAAAACAACACTCACCAAAAATCCAGATTAAATCCGGATTATTTGTACAAAGTCCATCCATCCAATTAAATTAGTTACAATTAAATTGTCATCGTAACCAGTGTTAAAAGTGAAGTCAGATTTCTGGCATGTTATTTGCTATAAATATCTGACCAAAACGGTAAACCTTTTTGACTATTCCATTAGAGGGCATGAATACACTCACAAAATGCACACCTGCTTAGAGGGCCTTTATGTTGCCAACTCAAAATCTGATTGGTTAAAGCAACAGGTTGCCACTGGGCATTATTGTTAATGTTCTTTACTAGTTGGCCTTTAAAGTTTTAGAATAGTGTAGTGATGGGGAAAATGCAGTTAGTAGAAATTAAATCACTGAAATGATGATCAAAAAAATATTTTCTTTAATTAATTAATTTATTTTTAACTGCAGTCATGCCTCACATGCACTCCCTGTTCTTTCATTGTTGTTAAATAAGCAGCCTCAATCATTTAATTTTATCACAGGAAGTAATTAATTGGCTGTTGGCCTTGTGTGGTTTTTCACCATCAGCACACGCTCACTACATCCTAGAGTTTTAACATGTAGTGGCTTCAGGATCTTGATGAGTAAAAGGAGGAAATAATTAATTTTTTTTAAACATGCTGCTGTCCACAATTTTGCACCAGCAGCAACAACCCACATGCCCCAGACTAGCTCACACATACTTTAAAGTTCACACATGATTTAATTAGCAGAGTGAATATGTTTTGTGTGTCAGTTGATCACCACCCAGCCACCCGCACATCAATAAACCAAGTCCAGATTGCCTTGCACGATATCAATCTGAATAGCAAATAGGGCTTTTAATCATCCTTGACCATATTGTCACATGAGCCCCTCCCTCTGGGGTACCTCCATCACCGAAGACAAAAGGCTGTCTTGGCCACTGAGGACTACAGAGGGAAGCAGACAAACGCTGAGGGGTTGAAGTTTGGGTAAAACAGCTGTTCCCACTGGCCAGCAGATGGAGAGGCATACATAAAGAGTAGCTCCGTGTTCAACATATGAATTCAGCACACAATAGAACCGGTTGTATGTCAACAAAGATATTAGTTTTCATTGGGTATCATTATGTAAGTGCTAACAATTAATTAGTCTGTTCAGTTAAATGTTCACAGCCCTTATTGTGCAAGTCCTTCATACTAAATCCTATGTTCTCATTTGCTCTTTCAATATTCAAATAATATTTGTCCAAAATGCACTAGATGTCTTATTTGCTGATAAGCCAATAGCTTATAAAGACAAAATTTTAAAATTGTTGGACAAAACTTGCAGGTTCATGCAATAGTTGCTGGTAAAGTTGGGAATTGCGTTGGTAACAGTCCGTGCAAAGTGTGCACAACATGTGCAAGTGTGTTGGATGTCTGTTTGGATATAATTCACTATTTAAATAAAAATAAATACCATTCTAATATTTTCCATTTTTCTGCCTTTAACATTTAATTTGTTTCTGTTTGCTTTATGTTCAAATTAGTGTTTTTATTCCCCCTATTTTTAATTTTTTGTATCTAATGGCTCAAGTTGCTTAAACGATTTCCTTAATTCATTCTGACAGGGCTGTGCATGGTTGGAATTAAAGAGTTCTTAGAAATCATTGTCTTGTTCTTAGAAACCCGAGTCCACTTCTAAATCCCAGGACTCCACAAAGTTACCCTAACAATCCAGTTTAAGTGCAACAAATAATCAGATAATTACAGGAAACCTGATCATGAGAAACCATGGTCAGTCAGTAAAAAGATTTCCTTGAGCCCTTGCGTGGCTGACTGCAGTAAAGCTGTTTACAACAGCCAAGTGTTGATTTTAACCGACTGTGTTCAATTACACATTCAAGAATCCTGTTATTGTGTGTTGTCTGCAACTTGGATATTGGTTTTATATACTTGAGAGATTCCATCAGCCAAAACAAAATTCTTTGGGTTTATCCACATGCTCAATAAATCGGAGTATGATTTTGATCAGAAATAAATGGTTTGGCGGCACGGTGGCTTAGTGGTTAGCACGTTCGCCTCTCAGCGCTAGGGATTCCCGGTTCGAATCCCCATCTGGGTGGAGTTTCCATGTTCTCCCCGTGTCTGCGTGGGTTTCCTCTGGGTTCTCCGGTTTCCTCCCACAGTCCAAAATCATGGATCAACTTAATTGAATTCTCAAAATTGCCCCTATAGAGTGTGTCTGTGTGAGTGAGTGTCTGTCCAGCGATAGATTGGCGCCCTGTCCTGGGTCTATCTGCCCAGCGCCCGAGACGTTCTCCCCTGGATGGGCATGGGAAACCCCACCGCAGCCTAATAGAGGATAAGCGGGAGATAATGAATGAATAAATGGTTTGTTGAAGCAGGGAGTCGGAACAGTGGCGTAACATGCACTTTTGAATTTGATTCCAATTATTATAGCTACATTCTTTAATGCATTTTATTAAAATAGCTGGTTTTGAAATCGGTTAAGGATATTAATAATAAAGAAAATATTATTGAAATAACATTCATCTCTTTGCACTTGCAGTTTAACTGAACACTAGTCCAATGTAATAATCACGAGTCATACTGATGTCATCAGAGGTTTTTATTTTCTCTCTCTTCCTTTCAATAGATACCTTAACTTTTTAATAAATGTGTGTTTTGGTCACATTAATTAGCACAGTGTCATATAGTTATACACAATAATAAACATAAATACAGTATTAGACCATGTGTTTGGAATAATTGCCATGTTGGTTCTGACCCACAATCCTGTTAAGCATCATATAACTCCTTACTCCTCACAGTTAAAAGATGTCACAGCAGGTACAAATGAAAAAGTGAATGTGAAACACACACATAAATGAACTTTTCAATTAAACAATAAACAAAAAAACGTTTACAAAAAAACATGTCGCTCTGACCATTACACACTGAATACTAACTTGTACCATTCTTTGATTTAACAAAGAGCCTGTAATGGATTTGCAGTATTTCTAAAGGGCACACTATCCATTAAATGAAGGAATTCTCTCATGCTAAGCATTGTAAAAGGTCATTAAGTCGAAAATGTGAGCTGCTACTAAACATCTAAGCACTTATTAATTTCGTAATTCCATTCCAACATATGTCCTTTGCTATTGAGCACTTCTCTTGTTCTCACTTACTGTTTTTTGAAGTTGGGAAGACCAGCCTTGGGCCCCTCAGTCTGCCTGGCTCCACAAGAGCGCTAAATAAATAACTGGCTCCAGTCTGTCTTTGGTCAAATGTGCTGTTAGACAGAGGGGAGATGCAAAAATGCAGATGACACAAAGGGAAGAAAAAACATAATGACAAAATGATGTAAAACAAAGTGTAAGAGTAGAAGACCTTTTAAAGACTGCATTAATTGACAACCTACGAGGTGGGGGGTGAACTTGTTGAAGTGGTGTCTAACTGTGTGTCAAACATAATGGGCGTGTCTGATGGAGACGCATGCCAGTCCCTCCAATTGTTTCTTTGGGTACATTCTTTGGGGGGTGGTGCTTGGGGGTAGGGGGTGTAAGGGCATTGTTGAATGATACACTGAGCCTGGCCAGAACCCATCCAACCCTCACTGCCCGCTCTCTCTGCCTACCTCGGGGAAGTCACTCCAGAAAATGAGGCATAAGCGGTAGTTTCCATAAATATTTAGTACAGCTTTACATGTTTTTGGCTGGGGATTTTAACTTTCATGACCTGATGCAATTTTGAGGTAATGCAGAGGTTTTATTAATTTTTTATCTAGTTAAGTCTAATTTTGTCCTGTTAGATTTAAATGCTTGTATTGTGAAGGCTTTGCTAAATGTCATTATGTTTGTAATTTAAAACTATTTGCAGGATGAATGTTGCAAATATTTTAATAAGTGACATTTTTTATGCTAACAGTTTAAAATATTTTACTGGCTCAGGTTTAGAAAGTCTTACAGATCAGTATTATTTCTGAAATTCCTTAAATTTAATAACTAAATGGTTCAAAATTTTTAAAAATGAAGATGTATGAGAAGTTAAAAACATATGGATCTTCTGTTGATGTGTACCTATCCAACCGTTACAGTGTCTCTAGGTGGCAGTATTGTCTGATTTATCTTGGGAAAGTTTAGACTTGAACTCTTAACTGTTAAAATGTTTAAGGTTCTGGAACAGGCATGAGACTGCTACAGCTCAGGGAATTCTGTCCCTAACTATATAAAGTTCCCAAACTATATATTTGCCGTAGCTGAATGGGTGCACAAGGACATTTTGGCATGGTCCCATTTCACCTTGGAAGAAGAGCTTAAAAAAAAAAATGTGCCAGCTGGCTATATATTTTTAGTGAGTAGACATTCTTGAATTCTTTTATTAAAATAGATTGCAGTTTATTTTCTGTGTAGCTCACTTCGTCATTGCGGTTTCATGTTCATATACTGTGCTTGGTTTGTTTTTAAAAAGCTGGGAGTTGTGAAGTGTATTTTCCAGAATAGTTTGATGTGTAAATTCTAAAGCGTAAGAGGGGTTTCCTATGCTGATCCAGGGGAGAACATTTCAGTTGCCATGTAGTTACACCCAGGACGGGGCACCAAGCCACCACTGGGCACCAAAACCTGCACTGAGAGGCAGATGTGCTAACCACTATGCCACTGTGCAGCCTATAATCTGTTCATTTAGTGAATTACCAATTGGTTTTGTTTTAAAATGTTAGTACATGATTGTTTTTATAACTAACAATCAATTAGTTTATTCATTGCTGCAGCTTATTTGCACAGTATGGTGTAAGAGACAGGTGAAGCATGTTCCATTTGCACTGAAAGTGTACAGAAACAGAACTCTATCAGTCAGATGTTTGTATTGCATGCCATATTCAAACAGACTGTTTGCTAGAACTCTCATGTATTTAAGGCTTTTCTTAAGATAGCTGCTTATAGCTAAAT
The DNA here is from genome assembly GCA_019802435.1 of Corydoras maculifer. Taxonomy (NCBI): domain Eukaryota; kingdom Metazoa; phylum Chordata; class Actinopteri; order Siluriformes; family Callichthyidae; genus Corydoras; species Corydoras maculifer. The sequence continues at coordinate 560,063 of JAFMOD010000632.1, forward strand.
GTCTAGACATTGTGGTGTTGCTGTCAGAAATAGACTAAACAGTACATGTGATTCTGTTTTGCACATGTGATAAAGGCTTTCTTTGCCCAGCCCAATTTAACATGCAGTTTAAAATGCTTTAGGTTAGCCACTATGCACAGCCTTCTTTATTTTAAAAGCAGTAGGTTGGACTTTACTGCGTCGATTGAAAAATCCATTGCATAATGTAATAAAATGGATATTTTCCTTTATAAAACCGTGCAGTAATGAACGTATTGTACAGTTTACAATTTTTTTTAACACTAACTGTTTACATCAGAGTAGGTTTCTCGTATAATGTTCATTTCTTTCTTAAACAGAAAACATACTTTTTATTAAATGTTCAGATACTTGTGAACTTTTTAATGGATGGAGGGAGTTTTGGGCCAAATAGATGAGAGAATATGTCTTTGGCTTCTGAAAGCTCATCGTTTTTTTTTTTTTTTTTTTTTTCTCTTGGCTGGCAGGATAATCCCCCCCCCCCCCCCCCCCCCCCCCCCCCCCCCCCCCCCCCCCCCCCCCCCCCCCCCCCCCCCCCCCCCCCCCCCCCCCCCCCCCCCCCCCCCCCCCCCCTTGTTTCTAGATTAGTATCCACATCCCTGCTCCTTTAGTTTTCTCCTGCTTTATTTATGTGTGAGGAAAGGAGTTTTTGGTACTCCACAGGAAGTCACCTTCTAGATCTATTTTTAATGTGAATAATAATTTTGAGAGAAGCAGGCTTTATCATCGTTGCTGCTTAGTGCAGTTTTTTTGTGAAGGCATTATCACCTTTCTTGCATTTGCTTTGTACTATTTATTAAATTACTGTATGTTCCATGCAAAAGGCATCAGGACTGCAACGACTAATTATTTTTGGTTTTGTGAGTTTGAACAACACTCCACACTCTGGATCTGAAGCTTTATATTACTTTCTGGTTTTTGTCAGTGCAATATGTGCCTAAATTATTAATTACAGTACTTTTTGTTATATTGCAGTTGTAGAGGTTACTGATGAGTTTTATACAGTGATTAGCCTCTCGGCCCGTGATGACACTGCCATGTTAAATAATATGTTTAGTCAGAACATGCAAGTAAATAGCACGCACTAACAGGTTAAGAAGTAAGAAAATGCATGCCTTTTAGAATTTTTTTTTTTTTTTAAAAACGTCTTAACACCGTTATATTATTTAAGGCTTTTGGGACGGAAATTCACTGTTTGTACGTCAATGGTCATCATTATGCAGTGTCAGAATGTCAGGCTTTTTTATCTTTTTTTAAGCCATATTTTCTAAACTTTATAAAAAGATGGTTGTTTTGTGTCAATGTGATGGCAAATTTAAGATATAAAAGATTGTAATCGATTGTTGTGGAAGAACTTGACAGGCCTGCACCTTAATGCAATAGAACTCCTGATGCCAGTTCTTCTCATCCAGCATCAGTTTCTGTCCTCGCAAAAATTCCCATAAACACTCCTAAACATTGTGGAAAGCCTTTCCAGAACAGACGACCCTGTAGTAGCTGCAAAAGATTGGCTAACATCATATTAAACCCTATGGATTAGGAATGCACTTGAGTCCAGAGTGTTTTTCATGGCGTTTTTGACATCAGCTCTAGCAGCTCCATCTAGTCTGGTACCTGAGGCCATTTTTAGGATGCAGACCATTGGACAGTTCACTGATCTCTCCAGTCACGATGTCATTTCCTGATATAGCACCTAGATCATTCCACTGACATTTGAGCAACATGGCTAAGCCAGGCTGTACCTCGCTGGGTGCTGCACGAGGCTGGGTTGCTTTTGGATCATACTCACACTCACTAGCCTCTGCAGCTACTTGTAGCAGAGTTCAAAGGATTTTAGGATGAAGGAGGATGGTGGGTATATGATTTGTACTTTTAAGCTACGTGTTAGGTTTATCTACAAACTTTGTGTCGCCATTCATGGCTGTTTATTTAAAAATACATCACTTTTATAGCTTTTGTGGTGTCTGGAAAACAGCTGTTCAGTTTATAGTTCAGTGGAATTGGGGAAATCCTATAAATTATATATAACTGCATTGGTGGCTTGTTAAAAAAAAAAAAAAGAAAACTTTACCTTTTACATTTTACACTCGCTTTTACATGCATTGGTACATTTTCTGCTCTGATTGTATTTACTAAACTCTAAGGATGGACATTACCACAGAATATGTTTTGGCGAATCATCACATGCTGGAAGCTGCACATCCTTCTATAGGATCCTAAAGTTGAGTTTTATTATTAATTATAAAAAAAAGAACTACACGAATACACCATTTTACACCATGTTTAATACAATTATCAACTTGTTTCTACTAAGGAAGAATTTTGTGCAATTATTGGTTATGTTCAGGAGAAATTAATTCCATGCATTTATTTGTTGGTTTAACTGTACCTTTTAATTGTACAAGGATCACACTTAGGTTTATGCGTGTTAAAGTGAACAACTGTAATGATATAAATGGAAAATGAATTTGCATTAGATAAGATGGAGAAGAGCGTGAACTTGGCTTAAAATTGTAATGACCCACTTCCACTCTACAGGCTGCCACTCTGACTCTTAAGCACCTCCCTGCTCAGGAGGTTGCCATTCATGCTGGCAGTTTTATTTTTTATTTATTTACTTTGCCCAGCAATGATGTGTGCGAAGCACCTGAAAATGTTTTGTTAATGTGGTCATGCTGGACAATAGTGTGCATGTATGATGGGCTTGTGCTTGCACACAAGTAATTTATAGCTTGCAATATACTCCTCCTGTCCCTGTTTTGATACAGTCCCTGAGCACTGAGTGGATCTTGAGAAATGCTGTATGTTGTCAAATAACAAAAATAAAGTTCCACTTGCAGAATGCTCTGTTTACTTTGTCCTTACAGGAAAAACCTAGTTTTCTTTTGAATGGACACAATATGTACATTATACAGATTTATGTAATTTTATGTTGACATTAAATAAATAACACACATAAACAGTGCATTGTTCCTGTGATTTCTGGCACTTTTTTTTGGTAAAGGTAAATATTGCATGATAATCGTGATAATTGTATAAGCATGATTTCTAAGACAATAATAGTACTTTCGAAATCTGTAATCATCCTATGCCAAGTATACACATTGTTTATTTGTCAGTACTGGGGGGGGGGGCATAGTAACCGCTATTTCACATTAACACACTAACACAATTGATGTTGCCCTAGACTCTGGTTGTTAAATTATTTGATTGTTTTTCCAAAAAACCAGAAATGAGGGCCAATCTGAGTTTTTTTTTTTTTTTTTTTTTTTTTTTTTTTTTTTTTTTTTTTTTTTTTTTTTTTTTTTTTTTTTTTTTTTTTTTTTTTTTTTTTTTTTTTTTTTTAAACCACAACTGCAGCCGCCCTGTTCCGTCTTCCTGCTGTTCTTTCTTCAGGAATTTTAGGCATGCCTTGAGTACAGCCTGATCTGTGTTTTAGTCTGTGTGTCTCATTGGACATCAGTGCCACACTTCTGCTGCTAATCACTTTACAGCTTTAGACTACACCACTTTAGCTGATAATAAAGGACATGGTCAGCACTGGGTTAAAGGTTCTTGGAACTGGTGCGTGATTGGTGGGATTCACATCTGCCTTACTTCTGCCGTTTATTTTAACAGCAGAGATAAAATAGCTGTCAAGTCGTCTCAAAGCGCAACGCTTGCTGTTGCACATCTGAGTCTATATTTGACCCAGTTACTTTTAGACTGTACCAGTGTTTATTTTCATCTTTATCTGTTTAGGCTGCACATAAGTAACTAAGCTAGTTTTGTAGCACAGCATGGAAAGGCAAAATGCATGACTCTTCATCTGATGCAGTTTATATTCTGCTATAGTATACTAAAATGTACCTTAAAATATACAGAAGCAACAATGTGAATGTGGAATAAAATCGTAGGCACTATATCTGAGAGAAACGGTTTGTGATTCCAGTTCTCCATCTGCACTGTGCTGGTTCTGGAGCGAGTTGTTTTTAAATCCTGACATTTATATCTGTGGTATAAAAGCCAGGTCATTATGCAAGCAAATGTGAGTGTTTTCTGATGCTGTGTGGAAATGTACGAATATCCTTGGAATGTTCAACATAAATTATCAATCAGTACTTTGATAAAAGCTTGATGTTGTTGTTTTTCTTTAAAACCTTCTCCTCTGGTTTTAAAGTGATGGTGATTTATTTAGCCTTCTGTACTTGCACACAAAGTATCTGGTCCTCCACATTTAACCCATCCGTGCAGTGAAACACCCATACACTCACACTGAGTGAAGTGATCACATGTGCCTATTTGGTGGACAGCACTATATACGGCGCCCGAGGGGCATTTGATGTTGGGGGCCTTATAGCACTTCAGCTATAGTAGTTGATGAGACCGGGAATCGAACCAGGGACCTTCAGGTTGCAACGCTGGTTCCTTAACCACAAGCCATGTTCTAGTAGGTCCTGTTTTCTAAGCACCTGGTTAAAAAAATTCAAATCTAGCATTTCTGTTCAACATAGAAAGTAGGGGGTTGCACAGTGGCTTAGTGGTTAGCATGTTCGCCTCTCAGCGCTGGGATCTAGATTTAAATCCCAATCTCATCTCATTATTGCTCTGCAATCGGCTTACGCAACTCATGCAAATTTATTTGTTGTAGAAAAATGAAAATGAAATGAATGAAAATACATGACCACACATTATCCATAGCAGTTACGATCATTTTATCTATGCTAACAGACCTTGTGTTGTCTAATGGTTGGTCCCTCTTGTATCTCAATTCCTAATTGAAGGTTTGATGAACTGAACCCTGCATTAAATCCATGTGCACTGCATGATCATGTTGTGTATTGTGTTTGTTCGCAGTCTTCAGGTTGCATGATAAGGTGAATTTGATGCATGTCATTTGCATGACTCCCTTCAGCACCTTTGTTGGGTTGACAGTGACCAGCTGCTGCCATGACCACCACGCACCAGACCACACAGCTTAACGGCAACTCATCAGGTAAGAGAGCTTGATGTTGAGCTTTATGCACACTTCACTTGCTGTAGGTCTGGATCCATCCTGCAAGACAGCACTCTATACTCAAGACAGTATTCTAGTACTCATCCAAAATATCAATACAAACTTTGATATTTGCCTTCATCTGTTTTTCTGGGATTTTTTTCTGGTTGGTCTCAACCAGCTTCACTGTGACATCTTTGGTCAAGGCGCATGCATGTCTGTTGATCAGTCATGTACAAAAATGATGGTAAGCAATTTGAAATGTCATTAAGGTTCTTTTAGCCTGAAGCAACACACGTGTACAAGCTAGATCTCTTCAGTCTGGTGTGAAATATGTGCATATTGCAGTTCAGCCAGGCCCTCTGCACATACTTTTAGTCTTTTTTCATTCTGGGAAGGAAAAGGGAAGACAGAGGAGTATCTATTGCTTTTCTCGCAGTATCATTTTTACTGACTTATGAAATCGAGATCAGAGTTGAAACTAATATCAATTTATTAGTACGACGTACTTGGTCCTTAATGTAGATTTGGATCAAATTAGATTTAGCAATTAAACCATTCTGTTCATTTAAATGTACCTCACCCTCCACATGTATTATTTCCTTTCAACTAAAAATCCAAACTGATGCAGTGATAGTTTATCTAGATTTTGGACTCAAAATATTCACCTCTTGAAAATAAAATGTGTGTAATAAATGAATTTTCTATATAAATTTTGTGTATACATATATTTTACACTTTTTATATATAATTTTATGCTCTTGTCTATTCTACCCAAAGTTGACTCTCCTTGATAACTGTACTATCATAAAAACCTTTGGGTATTTCGTTTCGACTTTGATGTGAGCAAATCATTTGTGCAAGATGTCTGAAATGATTTTCGACATCCTCCAGTGGTGCAAGGTCCAGATAGGACAGGGATGTTGTGCAACTAAAGCATTCTAGTGCCAAGCCTCAGGACTCTGTGGAGCCTGCACTGATTAACAGGTCTATAACATGGAAATTATTCCACCAGAAGGAGGATACTCCCCCCACACATGCTTAATATCAGTGCAAAATATACTATTACTGCTATCTTCATGTTTTTGGCCTATACCTTAAGATTATGCCAATATGACCTTACTACAAGGTTTAGCATGCAGGTTTACATATGTATGTGTGGAATTCACCCACAGTGCATTAAAACGTTCTTAGAAAGTGAATCAAGTTCTTTTAACATTGTGTTGTTTAAATGACCCATTTTCTGTGTTTAGAAACATGTAAGACTTCTTTTTTTGGTACGTCATGAGCCATTAACTTCGAATTCCGGAACATAAAACAGTGTTATTTCTCTTTAAATGTAACAGAGCCTCTTGTATAGAGGGTTCAGCTGTTGGTGATATTGGCAGGAGCGATGTTGGTTTTCGACCTGCACATAGAAAAGTTAAATTTAGATGATTCTCATCAGGGTGTGTCGTTTTGCTAAATCCGTTCAGTGATTTTTAGGTTCATGTTTACAGCTGTGTAACTAGATCAGTTTTTGTTGTAGGATGTTTTAATAAACCAGGTTGTTTGTTGGAGGGTGACGTGGAGTTCTTGGATAATTAAACTTCGGCAGGCTTGCGTGGTTTCCGTGGGCCAGTCAGGAAATGCCAGTCCAGCGTGAGGAAAAAGGGCCCTTGTTTTCATGCCGTGTGTGTATGCACAAGAGAAAGACAGACAGAGATCAGTTCTTTAGTGGTAACCAGCTACAGCTTCGTTTGCAGTGCCGGTCTTTGAATGGAGTATTCTTTTATTGCTCTGTGGATTCTCAGGTGGGTGAATGGATGAATGGTAAACTAACTCAAGTGTAACAGTTTTCTCTTTATTAGACCAACTTGTAACCTTAAACAAATTGGTTGTGGTACAAAAACATTTGTTTGTTCCATCCATTCAGTCGTATCTGACACTCAGATTATCTACAGTCCAGTTCACAAAGGTTGTAGGTTTTTATTATAAAGCTAAAGTGATCTATTTTGCATACAGTGCCTCCACCTATAACCCATCTATGCAGTGAAACACAGATATACGCCCAGAGCGATGGTTAGCCCTGTACACGGCACCAAGGGGGAAGTTGGGGTTAGATGCCATGCGCAGAGAATGTAGGTAGGTCACCAAGTACACATCAGATTTGATTCACATTCTGATTACAAAACCTAAGCTATGATAAAATAATTTAAGTAACGATTTATATTTTTATTTTTATATCATTATTTTTTAATATCATTTAGATTGGACGGGTCCTGGTAACTTTTTCTGTCATTCCTGCTGCTTTTATTGCATTCCACATCGCAGCATGTCGAAAAAAAACTGCTCTGGGTCACATTTAGTGGTTAATTTGTGTTATTGTAAGCCATACAATGACATAGACGAGCTTTTTAGCTTTTCAACAAAATAAGGATTGTTGTCGGAGAGCTTTTGTCCAAGTGGTTTAATAGCTATTTTTCCAGTGAATGTCTCGTTTTGGTACAATGGATGAGAATGCACTTTTCATTAAATGTATGAATCAAGTGTTGTGTTTTATTATTCTAGCATTGCATATTTATTGTTATTTAAATGATGATTAATACTTTAACCACTGTATTAAAGAGAGATTGCCTTGTTTGAGCAACTTGGTTACAAAACATCAAAAAAAAAGGCAAAAGAAAGTGGTTTGTGATTGGTTGATGCAGCTGGCCTATGATGAGCTGAGTGGGGCTTGACTAAGTTTACACCAATAGTGGAATTTTTTTTCCCCTTATGGAGTGAAGGTTGAGGGAGTCTGTGTGCCGCTTGCTCTGGTTACTACAATCTGATACAGCTGCCAGACAGAAAGCAGCTCTGCTGAGGGACTGCTGTTTACTTTGGGGAAAGTAAGACTTAAAAAGTAAGGGATTTAATAACAGCTCATTTCGTTTTCACGTTTAAGAGAGATCTGTAAGTAGATTATTTTTGTTTTATTTTTTGGAAGTGTCAGTAATGGGTTATTAGGGAAAAATTTGTTTTTTCCCCTCTTCATGTCTGTATGTAGGGTTTAAAAGTTGATTAATTTTAAAATCTGCCTGATATTCAGTATTTGTGTGGAATGTGGATTGTGACGGGCATTGCTGATTGATTCTTGTATTTGTTGCTGAACGGTTGCTTTTGTTTTCCTATGACATTTATATACTTCTGTCAGAGGTAAAGATTTAACAAATTACCAAAGTATATGCTTACTGAACTACACCACTATCGCAAAAATGATTGTCTAGAGAACTATCAAAATTGTTTACATTTTCCTCACGTTTTCCTTTAGCCCCACCCCACTCGTATTTCTTTTTCGTTCTCTAGATGATAAATGTGCTTAATAAAGAACATAGACTGCAAGTCTATTCATACTTAAAACATGGTGTCAGGTCCAAGATTTCACACCAAATTAAAATCTATTGCTGGTCTAATAAAATCCTGTATTTTGTTTTCTGTCCACAGATAAAGATGAAGGTGACAAAGATTCTGTGGCCCCTTATAGTTTGGAAACCCCATATGGTTATCAGATAGACTTGGACTTTCTCAAGTATGTGGATGACATAGAAAGAGGCAACACCATTAAGAAGCTAAACATTCAGCGAAAACCCAAAGTGGCCAGATCAGTGCAACCAACACGGTGTGGTGGTCAGCCTGAATGGCCTTCCACTGACTCACTGTCTTCATCCAACAGCGATGAAAGTAAGCAGTCACCGATTTACTTTACAGCTCGGAACCAACTAGCCTCACTGGGTCATACTGGCCAAACCCATGATGCTCCTCAATCCATTGTGAACATTCTCGAGGTCAAGCAGCAGCAGCTGCCTCCACCTTCTCCCCGCCTCCCTCGCAATAACCCCCAGGTGGAGAAAACACTAATGGAGACTCGGAGGAGGCTAGAACAGGAAAGGCTGCTTATGCAGCCATTAACAGAGCCACCACGCAGGCGCTTGGCTAGTTTTGGAGGAATGGGCTCCAGCAGTTCCTTGTCATCATACGGTGGCTCTTATGGGCCAAGCCAAATTTCACCAAGTTCAAATTCTTTACAGTTTAACGGACATACAGCCAATGGAGAATACAATCTCTATATAGGGTCCTCCATGGGAAGCTCTATACGCCACAGCCCCCTCAGCTCCGGTGTGACCACACCAGTGACCAACATAAGCCCAGTTCATCTACAGAACATCAGAGACCAGATGGTAGTGGCTCTCAAACGGCTTAAAGAGCTCGAGGAGCAGGTGAAGACTATTCCAATTCTCCAAGTAAAGATTTCAGTCTTGCAAGAGGAAAAGAGGCAGCTGGTAGCACAGATGAAGAACCCCAAACTGGCTGGGCAGTGTCAACCGGGGAGTTTTCGGAAGAGGTCCTACAGTGTAGGCAGTGCTGATCAGTATGAGCCAGTAGCTCAGCTTCAGACAGGTTCTGAATTACATATTGTAGAATCCGAAAGTATAGAACAAAATTCTCAAAGGCTACAGGAATTTCGACAGTTGACTGCAGAGGTACAGGCATTAGAGAAAAGTATCCAGAACACCGGCATGGAACCAGAGTGTGTGCTTCACCAAATACAGAGCAACTCAAACCTAAATGCCTTGAAAAGTCAGTGGAGCCCAGAAAGCAAGTCTGTTGGTGTTGGTGCAGATGAAAATATGAATGATGTCGTTATATATAGGAGGTCATCGAGGCAGAGCAAGGATGTCGCTGTGGGAACTAAACAGGAAACTAGTAGCGTAGGAGTGTATGTGAGCGAGGCGATGCTGGGCATGAGCACTGAGGTAGAAGCTGAAATAGAGCTGCAGCACCAGACCATTGAGGCACTTAAAGAGAAGATCTACAGATTAGAAGTACAGCTGAAGGAGACGACGCATGAAATGGAGATGGGTAAGCTCAAGCTGGAACTCCAGGTAGCTGGATCTAGAAAGAAACAGGACAAGGGTATACTGGTGAAGCCAGAGATGTACAGCACATCAGTGGAGGTAAAGGTCTCGACAAGGAGTCAAGGGGTTGGAAACCATGCAGAGTACAGCGATAACAGCACTGAACATGTACCGCAAACACACAATGTAGCGGTTTGTTGTAAACCAGATTCTAGGCATGTTGCTGTCGGCCCAGATTTGCCCATGGAGAGGTGGATTGTCCTAGAACACGTGGAAGTTCGAGATCAGTGTGTTGGTGCAGAGATTTTAACGTGCCATCAGAAAGTTGGGGTTGAAGTTGCTAAATCGGAAGTAGGCATCAACACTGACTTTTCAGCAGAGGGTTCCGAAATGTTTACGACAACCTCTGAACAGTCAAAAGAATACAGGTCCATCGGATGTGGAGATTGCACAGTGGATGTATTAGTTACTCCCGTGAAGGAGATCTCGTCCCAGGGCACGTCAACTGATGCAGTTGATCGCATGAACGTAGCTGTAATGGTTTTTCCCAGAACGTTTTCTCAACACACAAACACAGAAGTCAGTACTGACAGCAAATTCACCAACACTGAACGAGTCAATCTCACTGATTCTTGTGTAAACACTCAACCAAATTCGAATGACATGGAAACCAGCACCTCACCATTGGAGACTCGTACTGTTGCAGTGGGCGAAGGTCTGGTAAAAGACGTACAGATTCCAGTAAAGACACGTTCTGTTGCAGTCGGCACAACTTTATCAGAGGATACTGTAGAGAAGATGACATCCACCAAAACCAAAGAATGTGGGGTTGGACAGGCAAGTGTGCATGAGAACTTTTTAGTGGGTCTTAAAACAAGGAACATAGCTTGTGGTTCTTCTAATACTCTAAACCCAAATTTGGACAAAAGTGGAACGGAGCAGTTCACGCCAGCAGAAGCTCTTCAGTTACAAACCAAGGCTGCAAATCCGATCAGCTTGGACCATTATATAGAGAGAGTACAGAAGCTCCTGCAGGAACAGCAAATGCTTCTGGCTGAGAATTACAGTGAGCTGGCAGATGCTTTCGCTCCACCTCAACAGTCTCACTTTAACTCCATTAACAGTGAACTAGTAACCACACTGTCCTCCATCAACTCTGTGATGAAATATGGCAGCATAGAGGAGCTCCACAATCTGGACTTTCAGAGTCTGCAGTCTGACTCTGGTAATATTAGGAACGGTAAGTGAACTTTTGTATTTATTTATAAACACAATAGAATAACTGGGGCATCATGGTGGCTTAGTGGTTAGCACATCCGCCTCTCAGCGCTGGGGATATGTTCACTTGTCCGTGTGGGTTCCCTCCAGGTTCTCAGGTTTCCTCCTACAGTCCAAAACATGGATTCAAAGTAATTTGGCTGCTCTAAATTGCTTGTATATTGTGTGTCTAAGTGAGTGAATAAGGTCACTGCAGATTCTAAATGATGTACACAGTTTTCAATATCAGCTCTTATAAAATTGTAACCACATGATTCATTTGGTTTGGGTCAGAAAATGAAAATGGCCATGTCAGAGGCATGACGGATACTTTTATTGAGGCTTTTGGAAAAATCTTCAAAAACAGCCACCAAATTACTGTTTTTACTCTTAGTGAATCCATTATGTTGTTAATTCCAGATTCACATCATTGACAGTTACTGAAAAGTTTGCCAAAAAACAACCAAACATGCAAACACAGCTAACTCTAGATTAGGATCTGATGTCTGTTTTCACCTTGTGGGAGTGTGGGGAGCAACAACGGCCTGTTGTAGGGTTCATCCTGTTCACATTTATTTGTTGAGGCATAATAGGATCAGACAAGGGCAAGTTGCCTCCGACCCTGAAAAATGCAAGGGGCTTGGTCATAAACCAACAATGAGCTCATCTCTTTTGGGAGGCATCAGCTCTATCTAAATGACTTGTTTTTGTTCCCAGTGATGGTAATTTATTACTCTTCTGTGTTGTGTAACAGACTAGCATTGTGGAATATAATGCATTTTTCCAGCCTTTAGTGTGTAACCTTTTTAATTGTAGTTTCTTTATGCTGATTTATTATAGGATGATTTTTTTTGATAGTATATTTATTCATATACATATATATGTATATAATGATCATAAAGATAGAATTTGTCGTTCAACAATTACAGAGTGTTATCTGTTTCTATACATACTTTGTTAATCCCCTTTATGTTCTCTGATGCTCAGGACCCCCACAAAAATATTATGGTGGTGGATGATTCTTAGTACTGCAGTGATATTGACAGGGTGGTGATGTTGGTGTTTTGAGCTGGTGGATCAGACACAGCAGTGCTGCTGGACAGAGAACAGTACACCAATCTGACCATACAGGTGTCTGATCTACTTATACCACTATCCACCACCATAATAATACCTGATCATCAGAAAATAAAGTAAGGGGGCTTGCTGGGCATGTAGAGAAATGGGTAAAACTCTATAAATGTAGAAGTACAAAATTCCATCTATGTGGCAAGTTAAAAATGGCTGGTGAGTATACGTATTACGCGTCACAAATAAAGGTTACTCAGAAAAAAATAATGGTTAGAGCTGACAAATACAGACTTCAGTATGCACACTGTATTGTTGTAATTAAGAGAAGAGCTACTCCAACTCAGAATGCATAAGCTAAAACTTTAGGCAGCTGGGCTTCAACAACTTAAGAGTATTTTGAAATGGCATGTTTATTATACAGTGCTTGATGAACGCAAATATGTTGGTGTGCTGGCTATGTACTTTAGACAGTGTACGTGTTGTTGAACAACACGCATTACACAGAACTAAACAGGTTCAGCTTGTCCCCTGTTCATGCGAGTTAATGTTCCACAGTGTAAATAGTAGCTCAGATATATATTTTTTTCTGTTGACCATCATAATTTACTCTTTGTCTCAGAAACCCAGCTCAGCAGTTCTTGTTTGGTCAGTGGTAATACAGAGGTCACTTACCCAGAGAGAGTGTTTACTGAGGGCACCGTGGCCTGTGAGCAGGGTCCAACCTCCCAGACAAGTCCCATGGAGCACCAAATGTCTACTGCTCTGCATGGTAAGAAAACATAATCAACTTTATCTAGTAATAATCAGTTATGAACCACAGAGTTCAGTCTAATGATTGTCCAGTATTTGCTTTATATAGTTACAAAATGTTAGTAAGGGTCAGCTAATATGGTGCACTTCCTTTTATGCTGACTGGGCATTTTGTGGTTTGGCATATTAACGAACACAGCTACTCATGAGTAGTGAGACAATGAAGGATTAGAGAGATGTTTTGACAATAATAGAACATTTATTATTTAATAGTATATTGTCTGAGCGTATATAAATTCTGCAATGCTTACAAACATGTGCGTGTGTTTGTGTGTACATGCATCCATGAACATGCTTTTAGGCAAACAAGCAAAAACGTGTGCTGCAGGCTCTGTTAAAATAAATAGCCGTGAAGCGTGCTTTTGCAGAATGCACGATGAACAGACAGAGGCTACATGTGCAAGGCATGTTCTAACGGTTCACATGGCTGCTTTTTTCCGTCTCCATGGAGAGAGAGGCGGAGGTCCTCTGGGGTATTTGGCAGCGTGAAGCCTGTATTTAAAATATTTAGAATAACTTTGGGCAAGAGTCAGGTTACTGTGCCTATAGAAACTGCTTTCTGACTATTATAAAGTGGTCTTTTCTTTTTAAATTATTCATGATCTGTTTTTTCTGCTGATGAAAATCACTTAGAAGTTTCTCACATTGGAGAAAAAAAAAAAAGCACAAAAGTGCAGCCCGGCAAAGCACATCTTGTGGTATTCATTAGCGGTTATTGGCTGATGGAATAGTTAAGGAAACGTTCTCATTTTCCTGTAATGCCAGTAAAATCGCGTAGTTTGCTTTGCATGCCAAGTGCTATTGTCAAGTGTCAACAGCTGGTTCATATCAGTTCCTGCTCAAGGCTTGTTTGTTTAGGAGGACATTTTCTTTTTGGGTGCCACCTTGTGGCTAATTCAGTGCTTTCATTTTAAAAGACTTGCAGGAGGATTAATTTGTTTACTTGGTTTTGAGAGATGCTTTGTAATTTAAACCAGATCTGAATAGAAAGCTTTAATCTGGTTACAAAACTAAAGTAATTCTTACATCCTCTTAATGTCTCAAGACTTTCAAAGTTTAAACACCTGATTCAATGTATACATTTTCCTTTAGGTGCCCAGAGTGCCCTCAAGTCAATTATGAAGAAGAGCGATGGCCACCAGGGGAGCAATGGGACTAAAAAGAACCTACAGTTTGTCGGTGTGAATGGAGGGTGTGTATCTAAAATTTTAGAATTTCTGTAACTTATGGCCAGAGGTGTTGTGTGTCCAGTTGTCTTTTATCAGTCGATATAAAATTTAATTATAAATTCATTGGTTTCAGTTACGAGTCGACGTCAAGTGATGATTCCAGTTCAGAGGAGAGCAGTTCTTCAGGCTCTGAGGGAGAAGAGGAGGAGAACGAAACGGAGAGAAAAACAATGGCAGGAAAGCGAGAACAAGTCGGAGGGGAAGGAGCAGAAGATATGAAGAATGATGCTGAAAATTATGGTCTAGAGAATCAAGAAACGAGAGAAAGGTGATTGGGTCAGAGACTCGATGGGGTGGGTGTAAAAGGAAATATATATAATAACATTAAGCTGCTTACAGGTTTCAGGTATAATCATAAATATTAAAACAATGTAATTGATTTAAATATTATTTATAATACAGTACTATATAATGTAATTACATTGTATTAATGTGAACAGATCGTAGGGATTTATTGACAATAATTCACACGCCCTCGTACATTATTGCTTTATATGTATTATTTAAATGTTTGCATTGGAGTTTTGTATAAACATTAAAAACAAACCTAATTTTTTTTTTTTTTTTTTTGTGCTTTTCTGACAGACATGAGTTAAGCGAGAAGATGTTATCAGCATGTTATGCCCTCAGAGCTCACCTGAATGACTCAAAAGCTTTATCAAACAAAGAATTGGTGAGTAAAGTGCGCTCTTCCAACTTAACCTTCAGTAAATCAAATGTGTTTAATATGAGTATCTAACGGTGTTCCATACATGATTCCACATGTATTAAAACCCCCTCATTCCTCATAAATAGCAAACGAATGCACTGATTTTTTTTAAGACTTATTTATAAGAAAATGATATGTTTTGTAACACCTAAAACTTCAACTGATCAAATAAGGTTGTATTATAAAATATAGATTAATGAGGGGGTGCAAAATCCCCTGGAGGTGGTTTAGACCTGATTTATATTTAAATTTAATAATAAACAATTAAATAGATTATTTGTCACTATAGTATTTTAAAAGAGCAAGAGTCTGGTGTTCTGGACGCTAGAAATCAAGCAAATGTTTTGGATATGTTCTGGTTCTTGCGGTTGCTTCAGGCTCTGTAAACAAGAGGCGAGGGGACTGGGAAACTGTTATTGAGGTCAGACAAGATGCAATGAATGCATGTGTGTTGCTGGGAAATATGAAGGGAGGGATTTAAATAAATGTGTGGTTCTTTCAAAATGAATCTAAACCTGTTACTCTAAAAACAAGCAAGAGCATTCACGTTCTCCAAATAAAACAAGGTACTGATGCAGCAGTGTGAGAACTCTCAGACTGAAATGCTTCATTTAACCAGCAATGATTATGAAATGAAGGATTATATTAAATAACATAATTACAAGGTCCATTTATTAAATATTCCATATGTCCCTAAAATAAATAAGGCAAACACAGTTTAGGAGTGATTAGGAGTCCAGGTTCAAATCCCAATGTGGGTGGAGGTTCCATGTTCTCCCTGTGTCCATGTGGGTGTTTTTCAAAACATGGATTCATTGTGCCTTGGCTGCTTTAAATTGCCCCTATATAGTGAGTGAGTGTGTGCTTAGTGATGGATCGGCGCCCTCTCCTGGGTGTATCTGCCCAGCCCCCGAAACGTTGTTTTTTAATTCTTATTGTTTTATTGTTTTTTTTTTATTTTTTTTTTTATAGAGAACTTGCTTGAACACTGTGCAGCATGAATGGTTCCGAGTGTCCAGTCAGAAGAATGCAGTGGCTGTAATGGTGGAGGACTATCTAAATGCTTTCCGGAACATTTCGCCCAGCCTGCTGGAGCATGTGGTCAATATGGCAGATGGAAATGGCAACACCGCTTTGCATTACAGTGTCTCCCACTCCAACTTCCACATTGTCAAAAAGCTGCTAGATGCAGGTAAATAGATTGTAATTCTTATTCTGAAATTGGGCCGATGACATGAAGACAGAATCAAGCTTATTTAGTCTGCCACACTATGAATAAACAGTGATCTGTGTTCATGTCTTTTTATATGCTATATTTTCCAAAATATATCCAATATATATAAATTAAGATGCTTCAGATATAATTTTCTTGCATTTTGGAGACAACAGTTTGGGGAGGGCCATGTTATGTTCCAGGATGACTGTTTTTGTAGTGAAGTCACATTGGTGAGCTGCCCGGACCTCATACCTTTGGGATGAATTGGAGTTTTAATTGCAAGCCAGGCCTCCTCGTCCTACATCACCGATCCGTGCTCTTTGGCTGGGCGCGATGCCCAGCAAACTCATGCTATTTTCTACAACTATTTTTAAATTTGCATGAGCCAGCTGTCTGTTTTTTTTTTTTTTCTCTACCCCATCACAGCAAAACTTTAATGGAAATTCTTTAATTTTGTTGAGCGTGAGGTTCAGCACATATTCTAAGATGGTCCATTGTCAGTGGCCCTTTGTGCTTTTTCTTTCTTTGGCGCTTTTTCATTCTGAGGCCCCGTTGTCAGGTGCTGGAAGCTTTGCTAGTTAGTAAACCACTGCTTGACCTTTTCTATAGGACATGCTGATTTAATGCCTAGTATGTAGTGTTCTTTTCCTCTTTAAAGGTTAACAAAGGAAGCCCTCAATGCCACTGAACTGTCTTAAATTGTGAGTGCGGGACTTTATGAGATTTTCTGGTTGCTGCTCTTTTTGTCACAGATGTCTGTAATGTCAATCAGCAGAACAAGGCGGGCTATACACCCATCATGCTCGCTGCATTAGCTGCTGTAGAAGCTCCTAAAGACATGCGAGTGGTCGAGGAGCTTTTCAGCAAGGGGGATGTCAATGCCAAAGCCAGCCAGGTCAGTGTGATCACATCATCGCTGCCTTGCAAATTAAATTTAAATATTGGTCTTTATAAAGTTCATGTTTTATATCATTTATCATAAGCCTCTGTTAATGTTCATGGTTGTATATAATCGCAGTCTGAACATGTTTTGACAATATGATAAGGCTTTATAAAACAAACCTTGGATTCTTTGGATCTTTAGACATTCTCACTTAACACTACATGATGTCACTTTACGAAAAGTTTGTAAGGAGTGTTTATAATCTTTTATATATACTAAAATTCATGCAGTCTTTATAAAATTAATAATTGACACCACTTTAAGTAATGACTGTATAGAAAGCTTATAAGGTTTCAAAAGCAGTCATTAGCACTTATAAAGCGTTTTCAGGAGAGGCAACACAAATTTTATAAAGCTTTATGACATGTTATTAAATAGTTAAAATAAACAATTTATAATGCATTTTGTCAGCATGTTTTATAAAGCATTATGGCATATTATATTATTATGCTTATGAACATCTATGTACATTAACAGAGGCTAATGACAATGGTATAAAGCATTCTGAATACTTAGTAGAGGTTTATGAATCTGTTTATAATGCATTATGTGTTACCATTGTCCTCTTAATATTTTATTATGATTAATAATACTTGACTGGTTGTGAGTAACATGCGTAGAAATTATCCCAGTTTTGTAAACTCATCATTAAGGTCGTTGTTTTCCTGGCTTTTTGACGTTCCCCGTTAATACCTCCTCACTTTGTTCTCTAGGCTGGTCAGACTGGACTGATGTTGGCGGTCAGTCACGGCAGGATGGATATGGTAAAAGCGCTGCTGGCCTGCGGTGCTGATGTCAACATCCAAGATGACGAAGGCTCCACTGCCCTCATGTGCGCCAGCGAGCACGGTCACGTCGTGATTGTAAAGCTACTGCTGGCTCAGTCAGGATGTGACGCCACACTCAAAGACAATGTATGCAAAAAAGATTCATGGTTTCATTTTGCTTGTTGAGTTTGCAGATTTTGTAATCCTCTTTGTAATCCTGTGTAGGATGAAAGCACTGCTCTGTCTATTGCGCTGGAAGCTGGACACAAGGACATTGCAGTACTGCTGTATGCCCATGTCAACTTTTCCAAAGCTCAGTCACCAGTAAGTTTGCTTCCCTCACTGCAAAGTAGGCCACTAATAACACTGAGAAATACTGTTGGGATTCACAGCACCATAGTTAGATGTAAAAAGAACCAGTCCAAAAGTGTGTCCAAACTTTCGACTGTTACTTATGTATAAATTAATGTTAATTCCCGGAGAACCACTGATCTAGTGTTGGGTGTTACAAATGTTTAATGTCCTAAATAGCATATTTCTGTGTTTGCTACAGGGAACACCCCGGCTTGGCAGGAAAACATCTCCAAGCCCCACAAGAAGAGGCGTGTTTGATTAGAGAAACTCCGCCCCTCATTCACCTTTGTGCTGCTACTACTTAAGATTCATTCATAACCTGTGATCCATTAAACCATGGAGGACACGTTTGAGTGTACATCACTGCTCTGCAGTTGAGCATGTTCACAGCACTTTTCAGCCTTCTGTCATTAAGCTTCCTTTCAGTTCGTCCTCTAAGATAAACTGTGTTTGTTGTTGTTAGCTCATGTTGTATAAGGTCTGTAGTACATGTTTCGTGCCTGAAATCACCAGCAGATGATAGTTCTATAACTAAGGCCTTGTTTAATGTTATATATTTGTATCTTAAAGTGATTATAACAGGGCAAACCTTATTTTAAAATGTAAATAGTCAGCAGCAGATCATGTGGGTCTGTGGATCCTTTCCTCTGGTGAGTTTTCTAAGAGTCTATTTTTAAGTTACTAGTCAGTTGGCCAAGACTGTCTGAAAGCAAGCTTTATATTTTAACCCTGTACATATTGAGCTGGATGTAAATCACCTCTTCTGTAAATGTCCTGGTAGACATATCGCAAAATATCGGTTTTAAACATTATCTAGATTAAATATAGTCCTTACTTTTATACGTTTTATTTAATAATCACAGTATTTACACTCAGCTTAACAGAACATGAAGTTGAAATATTTATCCATTAAAAGTTTTCTTACAGATTAATTGTAATTTCATGGTATGTAAATGGTTTCAACAGTTACAGTAGCTATGGTACAGAATCTTAATAGGATTGAGTTCCCTTTGTTAATTATAATTTAAAATGATGGTTACCTTCCATTTACATTCATTAAATTGCTCAGTTTCTATGAACTTTCAGCTAATAAAATGTATTTAAAAATGTTTATCGGAGTTGGGATTTAGATACGTGTGTAAAGTCCTGTGCAAACGTCTGTCCACACACCTGATCAAATGGATTTGATTATTAAAAGCCAGTTAATGAGGCTTTGTTCATTAACACGTCAGCATTGAGATTTATGCTTCTGCTGTAATTTACTACATAGAACTCTGCCGCCCTCTGCTGGGTGTTATCCGGTAATGCCACTGATGACTGCCCAGTCGAGTGACTGCACATCTGATGTCTGGCTGATCTCATAAATTTACTTTCTCATACATTATATTCTGCTTAATTCTCTCCCCATGCTCACACAGGAGAGAACATTTCAGACGCTGGGCAGATTCACCCAGGACAGGGTGCCAATTCTCATCACGTCCACCGCACTGCTGAGGTTCCCGGGTTTGAATCTTGATCTGGGAGGAGTTTTCATGTTCTCTCCATATCTGTGTAGGGATTCCTCCTACAGTCCAAGAACATGGATTCAAGGTGAACTGGCTGCTCTAAATTGCCCTAATCTAAATTAACCCTATATTGTGTGTGTGTGTGTGGGAGGGAGTGAGTAAGTGTGTGCCAAGTGATGGATTGGATTGGTACCCTGTTCTGGGTGAATCTGCCCAGCGTCTGAAATGTTCTCTCCTGTGTGAGCATGGGGGGAGAATTAAGCCACATAACTGGAAAGTGTTACTAAGATCAGATTTTTTAAAATTGAGATTAGACCCGCGAGCAGAACAGTGATCCAAAACCTACTGCAGGGCAGACGCAACTGACCTTAGGAGGAAGTTAAGATGGGTAGTCAAAATTAAGTGGGTATTTAATAAAAATATATATATATCCTATCCCAGCATTCAACCATAAGTAGCAGATGCAAATTTAACAATGAAGAGAACCTTTACCTAAACATATCTTGCCTTGGACTTAATTTGTTGATTCCAGGTGAACTGGCCTGAAAATATTTCAGTTTAATTACTTGTATTACTATAACGACTCAGCTTCTAAGAGGTTTACATGAAACATTTATAAATATAAATTAATTATCAGACAGTGAGCAGCAGTTATGTAATTTTGACTATGTGTACGTCCCATTTACTCTGTTCTCTAATGATCAGGACCCCAATAGTAGCACCACAGAGCAGGGATTATTTGGTAGGTGCATCAGTCCTATCTCAGCAGTGTGATAGCCGTGTGACAGAAGTGTCACTGAGGTGTTTGAATGAAACTACTGCTGGACTAAAACCACCTCACTGCATCAGTGCCACTGCAGAACTAACAAACAATCCACCACCCAAATAATACCTGCATTGTGATGGTCCTAACCATTAGAGAACAGAGAACCATCAAGGGACTAACAATAACAAGAAAAAATATGTACCATAGTCTGTAATTTGAAAAGTCCTATATGCTAAGTAGATAAAATAGACAATGGCGCAAGAAAGAGGTGTTCTGTATCTGGCTGAAATGTTTTTGCAATCTGTATTGATAACATATTTTATAGGCTTTGTCTAAAACATATTTTGTAGTTTTTGTGTATTATTCGTGTTATATGATGTGAATGCAAATCAGTTCATTCTAAATCTGTGTACAGCTGACATGGGGTCAGTTTTAAGGGGTCATAGGTTTTTGTTTACAGAAATAGCCTTGCAACCTGAAGGTCCCTGGTTCGTTTCCCGGTCCCACCAATTACTCTGGCTAAAGTGCCTTTGGGCAAGGCATTAAACCTCAATTACTCCCCAGGAACACTGTATACAGGGCTGCCCACCACCCCAGGCACATGTGCTCACTTCCCTCAGTGTGTATGTGTGTTTCCCTGCATGGGTGGCTTAAATATGGATGACAGATTTATCTGTAGTGGCTTAGTGGTTAGCATATTCTCCTCTCAGCACTAGGGATTCCTGGTTCGAATCCCAATCTGGGTTGAGTTTCCATGTTCTCCCCGTGTCTGCATGGGTTTCCTCCGGTTTCCTCCCACACTCCAAAAACATGGATCAATGTCAATTGAATTCTCCAAATTGCCCTGTATAGAGTGTGTGCCCAATGATAGATTGGCGCCCTGTCCTGGGTGTATCTGCCCAGCGCCTGAAACGTTCTCCCCTGGATGGGCGGAAGATAATGGATGGATGGAAATTCCTCTGTGTGTAATAACAGTTGGCTAAATGGATCACTTTACTTTAAGTCAGGGGCCAGTTTTCGGGTCCTTTGCAGTGTTGAGCTGCACATCAGCCCCTCACACAGACGCACATTGATGCTTTGTTTTTCTGATGTTCTGTGGATGTGGGCTGATACCAGGCAGTCAGTGGGGAGGCTCCACGCCTCGGCCCGGCTCTCCCACGCGAGAGAGGAATGTTGAGGTGACTCGCTCCAAGCACACAGCGCTTCAGTCCCAGGAGCCTCCAGCCATGAGCGACGACGAACAGGCCAAGCAGGCGTTCCTGCACGGAGCCGGCCCGCTGTCCCCGCTGACGCCCGGCAAGAAGCAGCCCCGCATGCCCAAGTGCTCCCGCTGCAGGAACCACGGCTTCGTGTCTCCTCTCAAGGGCCACAAGCGCTTCTGCAACTGGCGCGACTGTCAATGCCAGAAGTGCAAACTGATCGCGGAACGGCAGCGTGTGATGGCCGCACAGGTAGCTAATCTGAACACCACGAGTCTCTTACATACTTAAAAAAATTATATATACTTACTATTTACACTATAACACTATTTATTATTATTATTATTATTATTATTATTATTATTATTATTATTATTAATAATAATAATAATAATAATAATAATAATAATAATAACTTACTATTGAGAGCACGCCTTCGTTTATACCTGCACATGTGGACTCCAAACACGAAACAACGTTTTATACAATCCAAAAAATGTATAATAACGTAATGTTCAATATATAAAATTAAACGTGAACTATTTAGTAAACAAGTCACGTGTTAATTAATTGCTCCAAATTAAGACTGCCAGGTAGTAAGTAAGCTAACTGAAGTTCAGAAGCGTTCGTTTTTTATGAATTGACTCCACTTTTTATTTTATTTTGTTCTTTAATGTGTTTGTTTGGTTGTTTGGACTCCCATGTTGTGAACTGTTGGTTCTGTTACTAATGCCATGTTTGTTTAACACTTTGTCGGTGACGTAGCAGAGAGGCCCAACTTTTTGTAACATTTACCAAAAACAAATAGTAACAATGATTTAACCGGACTGTTCGGTTAAAAGGCACTAATTTTTGCAGATTTCTTTTCTTTTATTAATTGTTAAACCACAAATTTGTCCCATAAATGAATTTTTTACAGTAACGAGTGAGACACTTAAGCTACTCTGTAGTGAGGAGCAGCCATGTTGTTCAGCTTTAACGATGAGAAAAATGAACACTATTCTACTAAATGTTTTTAATTTTAGGTTTACAACTTGTTACATTTCCACATTTAAACCTAGATAAATGTACATACGTTCTATTTCATGTAGACCATCAACTAAAGTAGCTAAATGTTACAGGGTTGTGGTAATCGACGCTACGACGAAAACCTGATTATTTAATAAATTTTTTAAATACATTTGTGCATGTAAGATGTTTTACTTAAACATCTGTTAATTTGTGTGTTTTCTATTTAATTTGAGGCGTTTTCTCGTGTTACGTCCGGATTAGTGTGATCGCCCGTAACTGTAGTGTTCGTTAGTTTTAACGTGTTGTCCGAATTGCTGTTAAGTGACTTAATTAGATAACTAAATAGACTAAAATCATAATAATTCAATGAAAGATGCGAAATAAAAATGCTGACAAATTTCAATATTTGTCTGGTAAGCATAAGAACAGGGTACAAAGAAGCAGTGAACACATGAAACAATTTTAAAGCTCTATATCATTTAATAATAATATCCAACATTTCTGTAGCACCTTTATGTTTATCAAAGGTGTTTTTTTTT
>JAFMOD010000632.1:589561-623453 GCA_019802435.1 Corydoras maculifer
GCGCTGAGAGGCGAACGTGCTAACCACTAAGCCACCGTGCCACTAAACCTATTACTTTATTAAACCATAATAAATTATCATTATATAATAAATAACTTGGCCGGGCTTTCTGCATTTGATGTGAACGTTAATTTATGTGTAAGTGGTCGCTTAAAAAAACTATTTATTTAACTAACTAAAAGAACACAAAAAAAGCATCACCTGCGGACTCATCATCTGTTCCTCTGCAAGCTAACATCTCTAGCTGATGTGTCTTGGGTGTTAAGTGAAGACAAATGGTCAGCTAGCACAGTGCAGCTCCTAGAACCGTCTCCAGTGCTCCTCATAGGACCAGAGAGTCTCCAAATATGTACTGTAATACCTGTAAGTTAAGATGAAGACCTGAAAGTTCTCTCATTGTCACTGTTTACTGTTATATGGACAACAATTTTCACTTTTTTATGTATTAAACTAATTTATTGTTGATTTATTTTAGCATTAAGACAGTATGCTTATATGATGCTTGTGCCTTATGTGATGGTAGTTCCCCCATTTTCCAGAGTCTCTTATCTGCTCTGGGTTTAAAGCTGCTGTGTGCCTCAGTCATGAAGGTGCCTGTTCCCCGCACTCTCACTCCAGGGTGTCCCACGCTTCGTTACATCACAAAAGCACCTCTTATCTGGGTGGTCCCAAAACACAGATACTAACTACCTTTGTACAGAGGTGACAGCAGAGTGGAAGTTTCCTGTAGCTTGCACAAATAATGCAAGACTGATGTGCAATATAACTTGCAACAAAACATTGTTTAATTGCACTTTTCAGTATTGTTTGCCTAGTTTAAAAACCTTAAGAACTGTTATTTTTAATGAGACACATTCGAATCCTTCTTAAATATCCTAAATTTGCGTTAATCTAGTACAGGTAGTGAGCCCACTTCATATCTCAGTTCCAGAAATGTTTAAACTCAACTCTATCTTCCACTTAATCCTGTACTGGACGGGGGGATACTACATCCAGGACAGTGTGCCAATCCATTGCTGGGCACACAGACACACACACAATATAGGGGCAATTTGGAGCAGTTTAAAGCCTGATCCCAAACTTCCATGTTTTCCGCGTGTCTGTAGATTCTCCACCAGGGTCTCCGGTTTCCTCCCACGGTCCAAAAACATGGATTCAAGGTAAAATTGGCTTCTATAAATTGCCCCCATACAGCGTGTTTATCTGTGTGAGTATATACGCAGCAATAGATTGCCCAGTGCCCAATATTTTTCCTCTGGATGGGCACGGGGACTGCATTTTCAGAAAGGGTCTCAATGTTTTTAAAAAATAGGGTTTATTTAAATAAAATGAATACTAGGTTTGATTTTAATGTTAATTTAATATTAATGTCTATGATCCAACGTCTGCTTGTTTTAGCTGGTTTGTTTTAAATTAGTCAAAACAGCATAAACTATTAGGTTTAATATTAATCACCACCTGTTCAGTTAGTCCATACTTTCTTTTCTTACTGTCAAAAAGAGGCTGTGTCCTTGGTCACATTATATACTAACTATTGTGTCAGCTTTGTGTTGTAGG
Organism: Corydoras maculifer; assembly: GCA_019802435.1. NCBI lineage: Eukaryota > Metazoa > Chordata > Actinopteri > Siluriformes > Callichthyidae > Corydoras > Corydoras maculifer. Next base: position 591,119 of record JAFMOD010000632.1, read on the forward strand.
TGTTGAAATTAGTACATACTGTTTTAGTCAGAAAGCTGTGAGGAGTGTAGGGAAAGATAAGCCAGTTTAAAGCAAAGCAGAACTTCTTCCTCAAAATTCTTGAGTGCAGATAAGAGAAGAGATTAACGTCTGATCCTATTGGCTTTGTATCAGTTGTGCTCTTAGCAGAAACAATGATTCCAAATAACTTAATAACAGAAGTCTTTCTGATGGAAGTTTTCAGGATTTCAAAAGTCTATTTCGTCATCGGTTACTATGCAGATTTCCTTTGGAAAGTAAAATAAAAGTTAGATATAATGTTGTTATAGTCATATCGTTGTCATTGAGCAAACCTCTGAACATCCCAACAACCCTATTTTCTTCTTTCCTCCCATCCAGGGTGTTGTGTATTTATTTTTCCCTTGCACTTAGGTGGGGGTGGGGGGGCGATGGGTGTGAGGGAAATAATCAGTTGGCCAAATATGAAGCCAAATAACCTTCAAAAGTGCCATGCTGTCCTTTCCGAGCAGGCCCTCTCCACCTGTGTCTCGGGAAAATTGCCTCTAAGGTTAGTGAGCGGGAACAGTTAAGATTTACAAACAATGATGAAGCTTGTCATGCGTCTTTCTCCATCCGTCACGAGCGGTGGCCCTGCCGGGGCGTCCAAGTGTTCTTCATAAAAGCCAGCTCGCTGTGAAATACGCCCCCTGTGCGCGCTTTACTGCCGCTGGCTCGTCAGCAGCGCTTTGCCGTAAATCGCCCACCCTGCCTGTGACACAACACTCTATCAACTGCCTTGGGGTGGCTACCATCCACCCCATATCTCTCCCCCCACCCATCCGCCCAGCCCTGTCATGCACAGAGATGATGTGCTCACTGTGAGTTATGCTGGAATTTTAGTGTTATACGAGACAGCTTCAGGTTTTACCATTTTCTTTTGACTTTCTGTTTGATGAATACTGCGGAAAGTTCAAAGTTTTACAAAGGAAAGGAAATACTATGAATTTTGCAGATGTAAGGGAAATGGCAAGGAAACAGAATAGTAAATACTTTAAATAAGCTTAGCATAGAAACATGGTTATGTATTTTAAATGGAGTTTGGTATGTTTACTGTATACCTCGTGCATGGTGTGACGGGGACTAGCTCGATGTGGCTGCTTAGATCGGCGTGAGCGGCACTGGTGGGCTTAGTGGTTAGCACATTCACCTCTTAGCACTGGAGATCCAGGTTCAAATCTGATCGGAGTAAAGTTTCCATGTTCTTCCTGTGCAAGGTGAATTGGCTGCTCTAAATTGCGCCTATTAAGTGTGTGTTAGTGCCCAGCAATAGATTGGTGCCCTGTCCTGGGTGTATCAGCCCAGTGCCTGAAATATTCTTCCCTGGATGGCCATGGGGAACCCCACGCGACCCTAATAGCGGATTAGTCAGAGGATAATTGGTGGATGGATGTTTCTCTGCCACCTTTATTAGTCCCATTCAATACTTTTTCCTCCTTTTCCTCCTTTTTTCCTCCTGTATTTATAAAAAATGTCATGGCAATAGCATCATGTAGGCAGTGTCCCATTGGCTGTGATGAAGGATTAGTTAAAAACTTGCACAAAGTGTACGGCAACAAATAAGCCACAATCTTAGGTTTTACCACACACCCTACCATTGTCAGTATCACAGTATAAGTGCAGTTTGAAGAAAAATACCTGCTCTGTGAGAGTCTCAACTGTTTGAGTGAGTGTGTAAATGAGACTAAGAATAAAGTATGTAGAAACACACTAATACACAGTCACTTCAGGTTACAAGGCTGGTTTCTTTTCCACAAACCTACGACTGCCCTATAATAATGAAATTAGTTTTTAGTGTCATTACGGGGCTGAAGATTTTGTATTTGCTTTATGATCGTGGTGGTGGTAAATGAAGAAATAGTACTAAATACATAATTAGCAAATAAATAGCACTAAAATGTTCATTTACATGTTACGTTGAAATAATAAAATAGTGAAATATAGATAGAAATATAGTGGAAAAATAGTAAGGTTTATGTAATAAAGTGAGTGTACAGTATACAATGCTTGCCTTACATGCAGTATAAATGAAAACCAATGGGGTACAACGCTTTTTAACAATGGTGTGGTATTTAATATTGTAAAATTAACTTGTACTATGGAACAGGTAAATGAAAAGGTGAATAGTCTCAGATCAAATTTAACAAAGAATGTTTCGGGAAATACAGTCTCCAAAAAAAAAAAAAGCTCTTATTCCCTCTCTTTCTCAGTGGGATTAACAGAAGAAGTAAGTTCTCAAATGTGTAAGTGCAATGAAGTGGTCATAATTGAACAGGAAGAGATGCAATGTCTCATGTAACAGAGAAGCTACAGGCTTTTGTCAGCATCACTAATCCATTCTTTTGACATGACCCTCAGTAGATCGGTTAACACCACTACTACCTTAAACCCTTAGCTTTTTTCACAGATGAAAAAAGAGATGCTTGACATTTAAATGTATCAGAGATATCTCACATGAATTGTTGTGGATGATAACTAATCAGCATTCTTTTGGACTGATACACTGCCGTTACATTATTTACGCACTAATGTAGACGTTGGCTTGGTGATTCAAATATTTGGGAATCCACACTCACAGTATTTGCACTGAAACTGATATTTAATGATAAACCGAGTCCTATACAAGTCTCAACAATACATGTCATTTAAGTAGGGCTGTCCAAACAACTGTATTAAAATTCTATAAGACCTTTAATGAAGAGATTGTCTTTTTTTTTTTTTTTCCTGTTCACTCAAGTTCTTATTGTTTCAGTGTAACTTGTTACTGCTCTTCAGTTCTTTGCGAGTGACTTTTGGATTCTTGCTTTTTCCTTATCATTAGTCTGAGAGTATGTTGTAATATCTTGGAACAATTACATGAGGTTCCTAATACCTACACGTATGTCTTTGTACTTAGAGATGTTTAGTGTTAGCTACAACTCTGTAGCAAATTCTGTTGCTTTTTTCTGCAGAGCTTTAAATACTTTTTTACTTAGACCATAAATTCCACTTGATAATATAAATGGACCCCAAAATTAAAATAACGTCACAATTTCTATGATTTTTGTAGTACATTTATAATAAAGAAAAACAGATTCCTATTATAAGCAGTTATGTTTTTTAATAAACATTTTTTTCTTTTACCAAGCAGTTTAACATAATCTTTACCTATTGAATTTTGTTTTAGAAATGTTGCGGGTAGAAAGTTGACAGCTGACAGACATCAGAAGCTTTAACGCACCAATTCTGTTTATCAAAGGATTGCTAAATTATTAATAATTAATTTATTTGAAATACTCTTATGCAGTTTTAATAGTGAGATCAGTTGTGTATTTTCTGGTTTGTAGATTTGTTATTTAATAGATGGCAAAAAGTATAAAAGCTAAAGCTTAATAACTCAGTAAGTAGCTGCTTTTCTCTTTTAAATCATAAAAGGAATCAGTGGCCTGGAGGCGAAGTCCTTGACTGGAGTTTAACTACAGTCTGCTGTCTAACAGCTGAGAGTACATTTAGCGACTCCTCCATTTCATGCTGTCTTGCCCGTTCTGCTGCTGATGCTAAATGCTTTGTCTTTTCACTCTCTATGGATTGGTTAAATACTGGTATAATTGCCTGCTCTGGGCTCAAGCACTGTTGTAATGGCTTGTAGAACATCTCCATTAAGACTTGCCTGAGGCATTTAAAAGATTAAATGGGCAAGCGGCACTGCTTTACACCCCTTTTCATACCTTTACCACTGTCCAGAAATTAGACTGGCAGTGCCTATAGAACATTAAACACACATTATTGAACTGTGTACTTCATATTGGAAACTGACATGAGCTGGAATGAAAAAAGTGTGGTTTAAAACATAAACTGTACCTCTCGGTTCCCTGCATAAACTCCAGGAAGAATGTTACATGTAAATTGCAAAAGCATTATAGATAAAATATTACCGTAATGACGAAAAGCCTGTTATTTAAGCTGTTTATCCAAGCTGTATTGTAAGGTCTCTTTCTAAATGTACTGTGACATGGGTTTTACCCCTGGGACTCGTAATAGCTGATAGACCCCATGACACTTTCTTAATTTCCAAAGCCCCGATACCACACCCACAATTATATTTCTCTATTTAAACCAAATGGCAAGGAATTCCTCATACCATCGATTGCCCATCTCTGGTCATTATAGTATATCTATAATGTTTCGACGGATCAAAGATGGACAGGTCATTTTGCAAAGGAGGGCAGAGGGCTGTAGCCATGCCGGTGATTTAGCATGGATGAGAGCTTGTCAATTCTCTCAGTGACACTCTCAGACTGAGGACAGATTGGTTAACAATGCAGGGTTGAAGGCGCTTCAGTGTTTAATTAGCCTCTGACCCTCACTTGATGCCTTCTGTCAGACAGCACTGACCACTCGTGCCATTCTCTAATAGTCCAATAATAGGGAGTGAAGGTGTCAGTTCTAATGGTATTCTCAAAAAGCTAGTGATGCAGTTCATCTGTTATAGGACAGGGTTTTACAACTGCATTTTGCCATGAATAATTAGTATATTATAGACTTTATTATGCTGACCTGTCTCAATGTGTAATTCACAAAGCAGCCAATATGTCATCGAATGCCTTCTGGATTCAGAATGGTGTCAGTTTGATAGATATTCCTTGTTTAAAACACACAGCACAGTACAATCTGAGAGCTTTTACGAAACAATAAATAATCCAGTACAATTAACACGTGTTTACAAGTACATGTAGACATCCACAAAACAATAGAAAAATTAAAATCACTTTGTAAGCTTATAAATAATGGTGAGATTGTGTGTGTGTGTTCATTCCTTATACAAAAGTTTGATTTTAGGCAATAAACTGGAACATAATACAACTGCAATATAATTTAATATAATGTTCATTAACATTGATCATTGTTGTAATTTGGTGGATTTGATTTTTGGTTTTGTTACGTAATAGAAGTTAATAAATTAATAAAATAAATGCATCTGAATTTGCATAATTGGATGCAATAACAGCAATATCAGTTTAGGTTGCAACATTTGGATTATAGTCTGGGCTTCGATCTTCTGATTAATTTAATGTCATTATACGTAAATGATCTGGTGCCAAGCTTTAGCACAGGAGTACATGTTGGGTTTACTAATTATTTATGACCACGCCCTGTTGTGCTTGGATCCATGTGTTTGCTGAACTTCTTCAAGGTTAAGAGCCAAATTAAATACCAATGTAAAAGAAGCATTTCAATTTGTTATTAAGTTATTTAAAAATTACAAAACATTTTTGGCACGAGATGACATGTTGGGGTTATCAATAATATATGGACACAAGAATTTATTTATAACAATGAATTTTAAAATTATTTAATTAAATAGCATAGCATTTTTTTTTTCTTTTATAGAGGTTGTTCAAAATTTATTTTTATGTCAATACCTTATTAAAAAAACATTTAACTTTGTTTTCTTTAATATAATTCCTATTTTTATTAAATTTTATGACCTTTTTGTTTTTTTATTTAATTTTATTTTTTTAGACTGTTTTAGGAGTTAGCATTGTTTAAGGTTCAAGTCTCAGCTGTTGGATTATATTTTCTGCACCATTAAGTCTTGTCACAGTTTTAATGATTGTCAGAGGTGTCGGTCCAGAAGCCTGGTCTTTATTGGCATTTGATTCTGAATTTGTCTTTTCATTGACCAGCCCTCTTGGCCAAATGTTACACAAAGTGTCTAAGTTGGGAATGTAAATGCTTGCCAAGTTGTTTATAAGGTTATCTTAAAAGCAGTGCAGAGATTATTTATGGATTGTTCTGAGATTACTCTAAAGATTATAGACATGAAAATGACGTACGAATCCAGCTTAGGTGAGAGTTCATGTTTATCTATGTTTATCTAAGTGGTGGCATTGTGCACCCTTATGGCCCTGTGCAGGTAGTATATGCACTTTAGCAGAAAAGCCTTATCCACAGTAGATCAGGCCTTAATTACCATCTTCTCTCACATCTGGGCTTTTGTTCACTTTTTGTTCTGAGATGATTGAGCTGCTTTCACCCTCTCCCCTCCCCTTTTCAAGGGTCTCAGCAAAGGCTTCCTTTTGCGTTCTTTTGTCCAACTTCACAAAGACGATTTAATAGTTTGGAAATATAAGATATTCAGTTAAACAGAGGTGAATAGGGCAAAAGTTCACACCAGAGAATAAGCTCTTTCTAAGCACAGAAAAAAAGTAAATCGTCTCTTGTTTCAGAACTGCTTAACACTTGACAGATGTGCAAATCAGAGGCGAAGTTAAGTTCTTGTTCATGCATGGCTATAAAAGGAAGTCACCTTTCTGTTTTTTTTTTTTTACTAAACATGCTCTTTGTAGCTTTATATCAGTGCGCAGTTTAAAAGTTTTGTGAAAAGGAAAAACGTGCTCATTTTTTATTATTCATTACTAAAGATAAGATGCTGGTTAAGATTTTTTTTGTAATTGTTTTAAAACCAGCTGGATGCCTCACACTGATCGGTATTACATTGTTTTAAGTCATTATTTTTCTGCCGAATGTGTATAATGTATAATACAATGTGTGATTTATAACCCATTTAAATAATTTGTCCAGTCACTCTGTAAGAGCTGTACATACATAAAAGGTTTCCTCAGATGAACTAAGACATAACGTGGCCCCTACCTATTCGGAGGCATTGGCACTTCTCACAGCATGTTATTGCTCACAGTTTAGCTACACAAACATTAGTATTAGCGGCTCTTTGATGTGGGATGGCTGACATACTGCAGGCAGCGCTCTGAATCCAAAAGCTGAAACCAATCAGAAGGTTAATGAGGAGAAAATTTAGTCCTTTTTTGTGAGCACTCCTTAATTACCTCAACTTGAAAGCGGAAAAGAGAAAAAGAGAAGGAGAGAGAGGGCAGAGTGGAAAGAAGATATCTGTATTGAATGTTGTGAAATATGAAGGTCAGAAAAAACCTACATGAACATGGAAACTCGAGAATAGGATTCAAACCTGGATCCCCAGCACTGAAAGGCAGACGTCCTAACCACTACGCCACTGTGCCATCTTGATAGCTAGGGTGGCACACTAGCTATCATGACATTGAAACATTGTTTACAGATTAAATTTCTTTAGTAACAGCACACAGAGAGTAAGATTATCTATGTGGGTTAGAATATATATATATATATATATATATATATATATATATATATATATATATATATATATATATATATATATATATATATATTATCCTGCTTAATGAAAATCAGGTGCAAATGAAATGCTGTATTATTATTATTGTACCGTCCCATTTTTTAAATGCTAGTCATTAAATAACGAAACATAATAAATACATAGTGACATAGTACATATGATTTATTTGTCTGCGTCAAGTTACAAGTTGTGTAATAGTATGTGCAGAAACACAGGAAATATTTGGCATATCAAATTAACATTCAATACTGCTTTACTTTTTTTTTAGTAGGTTAGCATTTTCTTGTAACCCAGATCAGTTAAAAAGTCTGATTTCTGTTTTACAGCCTTCTCTGTTGACGGTGCACATGACACCAGCCTGGCCTGCATGTCCATCAACCCGCTGGTGAACACCGAAAACAAGACAGAATGCGAGTCCAACTCCGACTCTGCACCGTTTACTGTCAACTCCATCATAGAGGGAGCTGCCAAGTAAATGACCCTGCGTATACAACAACTGCACTAGACTTACTGCGTGGCACTAAAGGTGACATCCTTGTTCATTATTTTTCCCAAAATTGTTGCATCGCATATCAAAATAAGTTGTTTTAATTATTCCTTTTTATCTAATTAGTTTTTAATTGGATTCATGTGTTAAATAGAAGTTCTTTTAATCTTTAAAGCCAAATTAAATATTAGTTTATTTTGTTTATTTTTGTAATTATCCAAATATTTTAAGTCAAATATTTGAAATTTTAACTGGCAAGGATTTGTTTTAATCAGGAACAAATCATTTTTGACTCTAAATTTTATTTGCCAATTAAGCAAATTGTAATTTTGTAAGTTGATTGATAATTCTATTGGGTAAGTTGTTTTTAAATGACTATTTACTGCCAATTATCTGCCTTATACTGATTAATCTGAGTGAATACCTTTTTAGAAGCATGTAGGAGGCAGGTTAGTATGCAGGAAGGGATACTAATGAATTACGCTTTAATCTCAATATAAGCAACACATTGTTTATTTATGGCGACCACCAAAAGGGCATCATTTAATTCTGGGTGATTTGCATCACTGTCTAGCTCCTTGAATTGTGAGGCGCATTACCACACAAGTTTTAAGATGATGGCTTTTCATAGCATAACGCAGAGTTGTCACCTTTTGCCCTTGATGTCAAAATTGTTTGCATATCTTTCCCTTTAAAAAAGATTTCAAAAACAACGAAGGAAATTACACTAAGATGTCTTCAGGACGGACGGTTTAAGGCTGTGTGTCATAGGGAAAAGTTATGAATGTCATGAATGAATCAATTAATGTTTGTACAAATTGACATTTGGTTGGAAACAATAAAACTTAGTTTGCATGCAAAATTCAGATTTGCATTTTTACGCATTGAGAATGAAAATTAGCTGCTGCCTTCAGTTATGAAGTGATTTTTTTTTTCCTGTTCTGATTTATCTTCTTAATTACTGCAAGACAGAATTGTATACTGTACTATTAAAAGGTTCTGTTGCTTTAAGCGCTGCACTATGTTACTGTGAGTGACTGTTATGGAGATTTATTTTGCTTGTTGCAAATGCACCAGTTATTGTTATGTACCAATAAAACAGCAAGAAAGCTCATTTGCTGTACTCTGGTGATTATGTGGCTTTGTGCCTTGGAAAGAGAGAAACTTTTATTAATGACAAGGCTTTCTCATCGCTTGTGCAAACAGTGTGCCACATAAAGCTAAAATTGAAAATTACTTGTATTCTCTTTGCCCAGCACTGAAAACTGGATTTCGGCTCGTCTGCTGTAATCAATAACCTGACCATCTTTTTTCTTTTCTCTCTCTCATTTTTTTATTAAACACATTTAACTCTTAATTTCATCCCCCAGTGGTTTTAGTGAGAAGAATGTGTAGTTACCTATACGGCCCTCGCATTATAAATCACAGCTGCGGAGCGGATCGGGCGGCAGTATCGATTGATCCTGATATATCACAGAAATTTACTGTCACTTCTGTTTTCAATTAAAGATACAATCAGTCAGATAATGACTTAATTGGATTTTACAGAAGATTGACTTTTATTGCTGGGTGCTTTATGAGTTTAGTTAAGAAAGGGCCCTTCATCATGGGGGCATGTCAGAGGCGTCCGTGTCCTTCTGTTGCTACGAGCCCCGTCTGTGGGCTGAATAGTGTCGCTCAGTTTGTTTTCCTTGAGATGCTATTGCTCCATCAATCACAGCCACCGGCTCCAAGACAAAGTTGTGATAAAGCTTTACTCATCCTCCGCACAATCGCACACATACTCACACTCTGACAGGGGTGCACCACTCAGGTGCATTTTTATATTTAAGAGTTCTGAATACAGGGGAAAGGGGCCTTGATATGTTTAATAATTTAATGTAGTTTATGTACGCAGACATTCTTTAATCTATGGATCTGTAGCATTACAATGTCAGTTCTGTTGAATCAAAACCATTGATATTAAAATATTACTTTGACTTTGTTAGTGTAATCCTTTTTCATTTAAAAAGATCTATAACTGGCCGGAACTAAACAACACTTCTCCAGTTAAGATTATATCTATAAATAAATGGATTTTAATAAAAAAATTAATGGATTTTAATTTTGAAAAATAATGGATTTTATTTTAAAAGTATTTATTTAGCTAGTGATAAAGTATAGAGCTCTGTGGTGTTTTTTTTTGCCGTGCTGAAAATCAAGGAGTCTGCTGATATAATCTGATCTCATCCTTATTTAAACTTGTGTAATGAGCTAAAATGAGCATGCACATGAGATTAGTAAGATTATGTATTGAGACCTGGCCTTAAATTTCCTATTCTGTATACTTAATTTTTTTTACAAATGAATAGGAGAAGATTAAATAACTTTTATTTAGGATTAGACATGTTAAATGCAGTGATGCCAATAAATGCGGCACATGCAATTTTGTTGGAAAATTATTATTTCCTATTTCAGAATTCTTTTCCAAAAATAAATTTGCTTAATTAAAAAAAATTCCCCTTACTTTATTTCCCAAAAGTTACAGTAACTCTTTTTCTATTTTATATAGGGATGACCGTTATAATGTTGGTGAATTATTTTGTATAGTACTTATTTATTTAGTCCAGTTCAATATTGTAGTTCCGATTAACATTTTTTCTTTCAATTATTTTTAATTCCTGTCTCCTAGGTCAAGTACAGTTTACAAATAAAACAATTACCAACATGCAACGGCAGAACGACGGTCACTTTATTATTTTTTTAAACCAGTACATTAAAAAAGAATTTATTCAGTTTAGACAAGTGAAACTTATTGCCTCAGTACTTAAAGTGGGAGGAGAGGCTGCTGTCACAATTGATTATATGAATTCCCTTTGAGCTTTAGAAATTAGCAGGACATTACACTGGGCAGATGTTCCTCATTCACATCTTTACTGCCCTTTGGCCGCCTGTCAGACAAGTAGTCCCACGTTTAGTTGTGTTATATGCGTTTTAATGGACAAGCTGAGAAATTTCATGAACCTAACACTTTTCCCAAAGCTAATCAACCACTTTTAACTACTGTAGCATTTTAACAGTCATCATTATTGTATCATTTTCACTTGAATTATGTAAAATTTTTAAATATAGCCTAAAGTAGACCTTTTTTGGCTCCTTTTTAAGGAGGCCTTGGGGTTTCCGTGTTTTTTGCTTCACTACTGTTTGTTGCAGGATGTGTACGACCTTGATATTTAAGTTTGGAATGAGTGGCAAAGGGGAGGGAGTTTAACTCACTATGCTGTCCTTCACTCTATAAAACACTGGGGCTCAACACTGAGAAATTACAATGTCGGTTTAAGCTTTGAGCCCATCTCTCTATTTTTTTATTTATAATTTTAAAAGTAAATAAATGTAGCTCACAAAAAACTTAACACAATGCTTTTCCATGTTATAAGCTGTAAATTAATATCAATAAAAACATTATGCGGTGGCTCTAAACAAAAAAATTCCGTTACAGGTAATAGAATCCAAAAATAATTCATAATCTTTCCTTCAATAATCTCATTATTTATCCATTTTTCTTACTTCTTTATAATGTTCAATTACACAATTGTACACTAATTTTTGAAATTAATGTGATAGTCACGTCTTTTAATCACTTTTTTTCTAAAAAAATAAATAAATATATAAAAATAAAAAATAAGAATTTCCTGAGACTATCTTAGGGGAGAAGGCATTGTGTTTTATTAAATAATTTCAAAACACAATTTTTTAAGTGTGAGTAGGAAATAATTGTTTTTGGCTTTTAGATATTAATAAATTATCAACTTGAAACAATGTCCAGCTGCATTTTCAACCAAATGAAAACATGTACAGGTACTGCTTGATATCATTCTTATATAATAATATATATTCTTTATATGATTGCTCACACGTATGCCACTGGGTTTTAGCTCCTTTTTTCCTGTACTTGTGATTTTTATGATCAGATTAAAGCGGTCTTGCTTCGTGATGCATCGTATGTTCGCCTCTTGCTCGCCATGATAATGTTTAATCGCGTCTTTAATTAGTGTTGGTTTTCTAAATTGGATTTAGTAGCCTCTTTAAATACATATAGCAGCTCGCACAGATTTTCTCCTCGCTGGTCGTTTTGTGGACAACAAACACGGCGTTTTATGCGCAATGTGGACATAAAACCTCAATAATCTGCTCACACATGGCTGCGCGGTGCGTCTTCCCGGTCCTCCCTTTCGCATTCACACGCAGCATTAGCATCACCTTGAAATTTCCTGCGCTCTTTTCCAATTAAAAGCTTAATAGCCCTGGAAACGGAGATCATGTGGGGAAGTCGGAGTGCGGCCCCTGTTCTCAAAGTTCTGCCACTGCGATCCCATTATGTGCTTGGCTAAACCCTTTTAGAGACAGAAACGGGACCGCACGGTGTTCGGTTTCAATGCTGATCGACGCATCTTAACGCGCTGCGGCTGTTTAAGGTGCGCCTGCTTAATGTGACGCACTGGAAGAATGCCCCGTAGGTAATGAGCACCTCGTCGTTTTAACATAGTGTCGCTTTGGTGATGGCATCTGCATGGTTCTCCCAAGTTCATCATAGTCCACTGATATTTTTTTAATAGCGGAAAACTTTAGAACCCTCGTTTCTTTCGCTTAATTGACTGGAATCGCGCTCATTGTTGACTCGTGTAAAATTCCTCATGGGAATAACTTAAGCGCGCATTCAAATGCAAACCAGCGTATTATTTCTTCCCTGTGCAATTCGGATGCACAGCATGTGGTTAAACAAAGTAGCCCCCTACCCAGCGGCTTCATGCAAAGCTCTCACCACTGCATGGCTTCGATTCATTTCTAAATAATCTGTCAAAAAAAGAAAAGAAAACAGGGCCTTTAATTCACTGTGGTATGTCAGGAGTTGATGAGGTTGTCGCTCGACTATTTCGGACCGTCAGGCTATACGAATACAAATAATAACTCAGTTAATTTACGGTTTGAAATGGGTAACATGGGCGGCATGCACGGTGGTTTAGAGTTAGCACGTTCTCCTCTCAGCACTAGGGATTCTCGTTCGAATCCCAATCTGGGTGCAGTTTCCATGTTCTCCCCGTGTCCGAGGGAGTGTCCGCCGGGTTCTCTGGTTTTTCCTACAGTCCAAAGACATGGATCAAGTTAATTGAATTCTTGAAAATTGCCCCATATAGAGTGTGTGTGAGTGAGTGTGTGCCCAGTCCTGCCCAGTATAGATTGTCGCCCTGTCCTGGGTGTATCTGTCCAGCGCCCGGAACGTTCTCCCCTGGATGCCCCCCACCCCGCGACCCTGGTAGAGGATAAAGCAGAAGATAATGGATGGATTAAATGGGTAACATGGTTTCAGCGCACAGCGAGTGATGTGCAACTGTGATTTGAATTGTGTTATTAGGCAGTTACCTGTTTAAAAAAAAGCAAGAAAGAAAGTGAGGAAGGTGTGGGTTTGAGGTGGCGTGTGATGAAGTCAGTGCGCATCAGGTCGCCTTGGCGCGCGTCTTTATTACGAGCAGAAAAGGTGGAACCTCATTTCGGAGTCAACGCCTCTCCATCAGGAGTGTAGCAAGCTGGAAAAGGAGGGGTTCTGCGCTTAGTACTCCAGCGTTCTCGCTCGCCCCTAGGCGTTTTCCAAGTCTGATGCGCTTTTTCGTCTGTACCTGGGCGATATGAACGGCTACGGTTCGCCGTACCTGTACGTCGGCGGCCCGGTGGCGCAGGGACGCGCGCCGCTCCAGAGGACCCCGAAGTGTGCGCGCTGCCGCAACCACGGCGTGCTGTCCTGGCTCAAAGGCCACAAGCGCTACTGCCGCTTCAAAGACTGCACCTGCGACAAGTGCATCCTCATCATCGAGCGCCAGCGCGTCATGGCGGCGCAAGTGGCTCTCCGAAGGCAGCAAGCCAACGAGAGTCTGGAGAGTCTGATCGCAGAGCCGCCGCCGCCCGCAGCGCACAGAGCCGGGAGCAGCGGGGAGATGCGCTGGAACGCCGACTCGCTCATCACCCCGCAGCCGCCCGCAGGTGAGCTCCACTCCACAACCAGCCGCACTGGATTAGTTTATACAGTTTCATTTTAATTATATATTAGGAAAAACTTTATATTGTTTATATACTGGCTTTAGTTCTTTGCACCAGATTCCCGTTTAAACTTCAGTATTATTTTTGTAGCTGAGAAATTTGATACAAACAAATTTTATTAACGAGAACAAGTAAAACAAATAAAAATAATATAAATATTTTATAATGACATTTATTAAACTGTAACAATGATTTCCCCCCCTTATTTTCTTTCTACTTCTTCTTATTATTAAGTAGATGCAATATTTGTAGAATTAATACCAAAAACACATTTTAACACTAACTATGCACTGTAAGTATACTATAGTATTGATAGATGGATAGATAGACAATTATTGGTTATAAACAATAATTATTTATCTATCTAAAATGTATATATAAATATATATATAAAAATAGATAATGATATGTGTGTTTGTGTTTTGAGAGATTTTTTTTGTGAAAGACAATTTTGTAACTACATGATTAATTTGTTTTAGTGAATGTTTTAAGTGAATGATTATTTTTTAGTAGTTTGATTATTAGATTTTTTTTTGGTTTTGTCCCATTGCTGCATTATGAATCAAATAATCCTGTTAAAAATACAAAAAAAATCTAAAATTTTAAACATTATATGTAAAGGTGTACATGCATATTAAAGCACTACACAATATACAGCAAAAATCAAATGATGTAATTTAACTATAAGCTATCAGCAAAACCTTTTAAATACTTAAAGTGTTTTTAAATATCATGAGCAAGTAAAACTTTCATTCTGAGAGTGCCGTACAGTTCACTCCAAACTGTTGATGCATATCCAGAGGAAAAAGTTAAAGAGTTTGTTTCAGTATAATTAAAATTGTGTTTCAGGACAGGTTCAGTAATGTAGTGTTGCAGTAGCTGGCATTCTGTCAAACCTGGAGTGCCCAGTCAGAAGAAACTGAGGAAAATGGACATTGACTTTCCATCAGGCTTCTCTAAGAGCAGATGAACTTTGTTCGCTTCAAAGATTACAGTAATCAAGATGGGACAGGCCGAATCGAAAGCAATAACAATAATTTTTGCGAGAGGTCAAAACTCAGGTGAAATGTTACCAAATAACTGGCAATTGGCTGAGAAAGAGATGGTGAAATGAAATCGCCAACAAATCTCCCTGTGGCAGCCAGTCAGCACTTTTGTGTAAAGAGTTTCAGGAGAAAATAAAGTGAGTTCCAATAAATCAGCCTTCTGCTGACAGACTGAGACATTTTCACTGAGTGTTTCTCAGTTTGTGTAAGTGCTGGTGTCTCAACCTTCGACTGTAACACTGCTCAAAATGCCCCAAGATTAAATTACCTGTGTGGTTTATTATAATTTTATTATAACTAATTTTATTTTATTCTTCGTAATTAAACACTTTTTTATTTTTGTTTAAATTTTTAAGCTATAACATTTAATCTTAGCTACAAGAACCCTAAATATAATACTCGAATGCAAACGTTTAATACCGTATTTAAAGGCTTTGTGACAAATCACATGGATTTTACTATTTGATTATTTTAAAACCTTTTTTTAAATCTAATGCCTAAAGGAAAAAATATTTTAAAGAATAAATAAATATTAAGATATTTTATTTAAAATAAAGTATACTATATGATCAAAATTACTGTGACTCACTAATTTATTAACTAATTAAATTCAGGTGTTTGATTCAGTCACAATGCCACAGGTGTAAAAAAAAAAAAATCAAGCAAGTAGCCCGGCATCTTAAAGAATTGAATACTTAAAACTACTGAAACAATTTTGGAAAGTCATGGAAAAACCTGTCTGGTTCACACAGATCATTAGCCTGTAGGTGTAGGCTTTTTTAAAAAAAAAAAAAAAAAATTTTTTTTATATAAATTTTATGCCCCTGATTTTTTCAAAATATATTAAATTAAACATTTGGTAACAAGAGAAATAAATATATTTATTGCATGTTTTGCTTTACCTTATAGCCGGTGTCATCTCTTTATGGTGTCCCATTCCTAAACTACACTCTCACCATCCAGAAAGTGTTCTACGCAAGGCATTATTAACTGAACGGATAGCGGTCCAAGCTGGACTGTATGGATGCAATTACATTTGGCTTAACTATTTTGATATTTTACTAAAGATCTGCATGTAAAGAAATTATTTAGTTTTATCACTATCTTTGTTAATGGATGAGAATTAAAATGCGGGGCATTTTGTTTTGAACAACTGTCCACTATATATATATATATATATATATATATATATATATATATATATATATATATATATATATATATATATATATATTATACAGCATTTCCAATTTTCCAAGGAATTCGAACACCTGATTTTTTTGAATACAATCAAGCAGAGATATAATTGTTAAATGGTAGAGCAAGCATCACACTTCATACTTTCTCTTCATGTTAATATTAATGCTTTTAGTATCTCCCACCTGTTAATACAATTGATGTATTAAATAAAGACCTTGAGGAGTTCCCGCTTTATTCCTTTATACATAAATACAAATAAACACATAAACATGGTTTGCTTAATTATCATTCACGTTGTGAGCCACATTGTGTGTCTTTGTTTTTCAGAACTGAATGAGGACCTGTCTGGTGAGCAGTCTGGAGGAGAGAACAGTGGAAGCAACAGTGACAGAGAGCAAGAAGCCGTTAGCTCTCCAGAGGAGTCCAAATCTAACTCCTGCTTCAGTCCTGACACCCCAGAACCCCCTGCCAATTCAGAGGAACCCCGTTATGCTCTCCCCAAACCAGGCACTGATACCGGGTCAAAACCTGGCAGCCCCAAGTCTCCTCCTGAGCCAAACCTGCTGATTGAGGGCTTAACGGGCACTGTGTCTCTGCCCTATAACTTGCGAGCCAACCGTCCTCCTTTGGAGGTGCTAAAAAAGATCTTTCCTTCACACAAGCCAGCTGTGCTGGAACTGATTCTGAGAGGCTGTGGCGGGGACCTGGTGGGTGCCATTGAGGTCCTGCTCTCCAGCCGCTCTGCTTCGAAAGTGGACAAGCCCTCATCTGATAATACCGAGGCCCTGATACTGCCCTCCAGTGGGCATATTTTTGAGCCTTTAACCTCGTATCCAGTCACCTCCTCTAAATGGTCAGTAGGCTCAGCCTTTCGAGTACCCGACTCTCTTCGCTTTAATCCAGATTCACCAGGTGCGGTGATGCCGGGTCCACTAGGTGTCCCACTGCAGCCCAGCTTCACCCAGGCACACCGTTACCCACTGATGTTACGCAACTCACTGAGCCGTGGCCAGGCAGGCCCTTTTATGTCTAATGACATGACTTTGTGGAATACTATGAGTCTCCAGCAGCAGTACCAGCTCCGATCACAGTATGTCTCACCCTTTTCGGGCCCCGCATTCCGTGGCTCGCCCCTCCTGACCTCCAGATCAGCACAAGAGGAGCCGCGCATCAGCATTCCGGAGGATGCAGCCAAACACAGTACATATGCTGCTGATGAGGAGTATGATGAGAGGTCTGACTCCTCGGACTCAAGGATCCTCAGTACGTCCTCTTAACCAACAGGGGGGAGAGAGATACATCCCCAATATGTGTTATTGTGTCAAATGCAGATCAGGACTGACAAGAGACATGGCAAATTGTGTTTCTGTAGAAACATAAGGCTGCATAGTTTGCTAGTATGCTCACAGATGTGGTGTTTGTCCAGTGCAGTACGTACATCTTCACATGACATCATCACTATGGATGACCCAAATTCATCAGTTACTGAGTGATCACATCATTACTCTGTGTACAGTAATCACTCATTCAACCATGCATGAATTGTACTGTGGATACAATACAGTGTAGAAATAGTTAAATAATAAAGCATGTAAATGGATATGTCTAATATGCAGCGACTGAACAGTCATTGTGTTTTCGCTAAAATAAATAGAGACTAAATGTTTATGGTGATGGGATGTGATGCAGTTACAAGCTTCATTGGGTTTGGATGTTAATTAATTATACTATTACGTAGCTAAGGATTTAATATTAGGGATTCAGAGCGTTTAATGTGCTGGTTGGCTTGCAGGGTGAAATCGCAGATCTAGTTGTTTTTGTTCATGTTAATATTAGAAACTTAAAATCATCTTTAAAAGATTCTGAGTTAGAATGCTGTACGCAAACCATCATTGTTCTTGTGGATACAGATCAAGCAACTAATTTGGCATTTAGGATAAATGTGTGCTTCCATCTCTTTGTTAAAACAGTTTAGGAAAGGCCACATTTTTGTTCCCGCATAACTGTTTCCTAGTGCACAATACAACGATGGGTTTATTTAGGTGTTTGATATATATTTGCCTACAGTGCTTAACACACAGAGAATTAGGCCTCCACACTTAACTCATCCGTGCAGGGGAGCACATATACACACACACACACACACAGGTGAAGTGAGCACACCTATCCGGAGTGGATGTGTTAGGTTAGGTGGCTTAGGTGCCTTCCCCATGGGCACTTCAACCATAGTACTGGCTGTGACTAGGGCTTCAGGTTGCAGGTTCCTTTACCTCAAGCCAGCGACTGTGCTAATTTAGTGTGAAGGAACTTCACTGACCCGCACAGGATCCTGACCTCGAACCCATGAAACACCTTTAAGTTTAAAATAGAGACTGAAAGCCAGGCGCTCTTGTTTAAACTTAGTGTCTGAACCCAGAGACGTTGTGAACAAATAACTAGGTGAGAATTTCCAAAGACAGATAATAAAATCTGAAGATGTAATGCATTTAATGTGTGTCAGAAAAACATCTATCCAGCTTTTACAGTTTGAATGATTTTTACATGTCATTTTACCCAAAAGTATTTTACCATAAAAAATTATATTTAATTTTTTTTAATATATGACATCATCTGGGCTTTCGTATTTATTTTCTTTTCCCTTTAAATCTGATTGTAGTATAATTACATTTCATTTCCAGGATCTCTTTGACTGAACCTTTTATGAGTGTTTTGGGATTTCTTTAGTTTTCTTTTTTTTCTGAAGATGTTTAAGCATCAATTCAAACACTGTACAGTCAGCACACGAAGTTCTGTGACTCGAAACGTTATGCTATGGTCTTGTGCAAAAGAATATATTAACTAAAACAAAGCCTTGAATTGCAGATTAACCCTGTGCACAAGTTTTACCGCCCGCTACTGCAATTAGTTAGAAAACAGCGCCATCTAGCGGTCAAGTATACTTTCTAATGTGGTTCAAAAGATAAAGTTGTGGGTTGATTTCAGTGTTGGATCCACTGTGACGTCATAAACCGCTTAAACAAGTAAAATATATCAATGATAAGTAAATTATTGGTGTTAAATAAATTACTACAGAGCCGTGGTCACTGAAGATGTTAACAATATCACTATATTCCACTGGAAATCTTTTGATCAGGTCATACAAAGGTGTAACAAAACCTAGTTTATTTATATCTTTTTTTTTTATCCCGTTTAAACCTTAGATAAAATTTTACAGCCAAATTGTTAGTTTTTTCACATAGGGGTGTTTTGCATAAGGTCAAATTAAGTCGAACGTGTGTGTGTGTCGGATTTATCTTCTACTTTGTGCTTATTGTTGTCTTAAGCTTTATTGTAAGCAATAGAACGCAGTCTCTAAGGTTTGGATCCTTTGAAGAAATCTGTGTAAAGTCCAATCTTTGCGAACCCACCGATTTCAAACTGCAGTTTTGTTTGAGTCTGTCCTGCACGGTGACTACATCGCCACCTGCGGGTCATAATAATAAATACAGGCAATGCGCGTTTGCTCGGTGTCTATAGTAACGTGTTGTTCTCGCGCGTCTTCAGTGTTCATCAGTTAAAGTAAGATTGAGTTTAAAGCTGTTAAGACATTTTAAAGAAGGACTTTATTAAGTCACGGCATTAAAACTTTACAGAATAGATTCCCGGCGGGAGAACCACTTTAAGAAAGAAAGAACGATAAAGCTTCTTTTATTTAAAAAATATTATGTTAATTTGTTACAGATCAATAGTGACTAAAATTATGACCATATTTCCATGATGTTGATCATTATTATTATTATTAGTAGTAGTATTATTATTATTAGTAGTATTATTAGTAGTAGTATTATTATTAGTATTATTGTTGTTGTTGCTTTTTGTTATTTTAAAACACTGCTATAATAATGATATAATATAAGGTAATACTACTACTGTAAATTACAATAATACAAAAATAATAATATTAGTAATAGCAATAATAATTAAATGCTGAAAACGATTATTACGATGATGATGATTATAATTATCATAATGTTGTTAAATACTGCTACTACTTCTAATAATAATATAATGAAAACGATGACTATGATGATGCCTATAGTGCATTTATTGCATCTGCATTTATTACTGTAATACTTTTTTGCATTTATTACCGTAATGCGCTTATTTATTTAATTATCTTTAATCGCATATAATTGTTTATAGTTTGTAAATTATATATTTTACGTAGGTTGTTGTTGAATGATATTTGGGTTTCGCAGCAGCTCTGTAATCAGTCTCGTGTGGCTGTTGCACGTTCGTGTCTGTTGCAGCAAACGCAGTGAAAAATGATATTGCAGCTCCTCCAGTCCCACGATTCGGCCTATCTCTTACAGCAGTGCACTGTATCCAGCTGCACTTAAGTAAACACTGCAGATGTTAATTCAACACGGGCCACTTTGCTGTGTGGCTAAATGTGAGCTGATTTGAGTGTGCAGGTGTTGCAGTTCATTAAACACGCGTGTTGACTTAACCGACAGAAAGCTTTGGTGCGGTCATTTGAATACGCGCCTCTAAGTCAACACATTTCGGTGCGCTCACCTGCATCAAATCCAGACACATAAACTACGAGTTTGCCAAATTCACCCCCGAAGCACGTGCTGCTAATCCATCAAACAGTTTGAGATGCTGTTGAAGCTGAAGCTTTTAGTGGAGACGCTCCGATCCTCTCCAAACGGAGAGCCGTGCTGTCCAAACGCGCCATCGCTTTTTAATCTATTATCACTAAACATAAACGTTTTCCGAAAATGTAGATGAGCACCACAGTTCCATCAAATCGATTAGTTAATATTCCTGCGTAATTTTTAAATTTTAAATACATTATATTGATTCAATCTCAATATAACCTATTTCTATATATAATGCATAATTATTGAATTCATACTGGAACTTGAAAATCTTTTTTCTTTTTTTGTGTTTGTATGCAGCCGATTTCCCCCAAAAACTATACATATAACAATGTTACTGATTTTGATTTATAGGCTGTTAATTTAAAACTAATACAAAGTTGCATCTTAATCAAATTGTGATCCTTAAAAGTTAGAGCGAGTATCACAATCAACACTCTCTCTTTCTCAGGATAGACCTACTCAATTTAAAATGCTTTCGAGGAATCTGGACACTCTTCCTAAATAATTCTTTTTAAAATGCTGCATTGTGGACTCGGTTGGTCGTTCGTTGTGTCAATATGAAATATTATAAAAATAGGGCAGGAAGAACAAAGATGCACTTGATGTCTTAATTATTATATTTGTAAAATAATTATTCGGCTATATCTCATTGTGTTGGATTCACACTGCAGTATTATAGTGGCATTTACCTTTGTGACATTTTGATTGTAAAGATTTATTACAGCTATTATTTAAGAATGTGTTTGATTTCTTAATCCCGTTGAATTAAATTATGAAAGATAAAAAGTCAGCATATTTGTTCCATAGTATTCTTTAATTCACGTTGGGATGATTTTGACAGATTCGTTTGACTGCTGGCAGTGAAACCACATTTGCCACTTCGTGATGAGCTACTAAGCAAATTGATGGACTGTGGGCAGCCTATTAGCCTACCTTTATTTGCATCCCCGATCGGGGCGTTCGTGTACGCGCAGGCGCAGTTCATGAACTCAGTTTTGTCCTCAGCCTGGTGACCCAGCGATGTCATCAGCCCTGATCTCCTAAACAAAGACACTAAAAAGTGCAGAAAAAACCTACATGCATATTTAGAATTAGAATGTCCATTAGAACCAGTAAGTTATTTTGCTATTTATATTTTCCATTATAAAATGCGTTAATATACTATATATATATATATATATATATATATATATATATATATATATATATATATATATATATATATATATATATATATATAATGTTTACTTTAAGGGTCATCTGTCAATTAATTTTTTTATTTTCTTCCTTTAATATTTTCCATTTGGTTTTATTGAATACTGCTTTTCCAGGCATTGAAACTTTACCTAATATGACTCGGGCCTTGTCCACTGTTAAGTAAGACGTTTTCACATCGGTGCACTTTGTTGATCATTCCAGACTCCATGCTTTATTTCAGACAAGTCGCAACCTCTTTTACTTTACTGAGAATCAATTTACCATGTTATCTCACTAAATACTGAGGTGATGCCTGCATTTTGTAGAACAACCCTCAGTGCTTCACTGATTCATAATAAACCCATCATGCGGGATTAATAAATAAAATAAAATCAATTAAGCCGTTGGTTGCAGAAACGCGGACATTTTAATCTGATTACATCTTACAATTATTCTAACTCTCCGATGCAAATGCCTTTGTGTTATTTTGTAACTTGTGTTATTTTGTAAAAGTCGGATTCATTACGTTTTCTATTAAACCGCTGCCACTAAGCAAATCCCACACCAGGCGTATAGTTCGTCCTTTAAGCAAACAATATATTGCGGATTAATTTTCCTATTAAACAAGATACATACAAGGCGAGTGCGTCTATGAGACTGTTTGAATGTGGATGAAAATCAATAACCAAATTTCGTCTTCTCAGATAGCAATTTGAATTTCAATAGTGGTTACATTGGCTATAACGAACCCGTTGGGACGAAATGATTGTAAACCTTTAAAATATATATGTATTTTTTGCGTGGCAAAAAATAATTACAGATTCCTGAACAAAACCTTTGCCGTACACATCTTTGTTCTTGCCACAATGCAGGACGCTAGGACTTTAAAGGTCTCCATATACTTTTGTTCACTCTTAGGATAAATAATTATTATAAGTAAAAAAAATTGAAGCCAATACAGCGTCATCATAGTGTAAAATAAAGCAGAGTAACGGAATTAAAGTGCAATCAGGTTCGGTTTACTGAATTAATAAATCGATTTGACACTCTCGACGTCTGCGGCTCGATTTGCTTCGAATTAAAGTTTGTCTCGATTGTTGCGTTTGTAACTTTATCCCTATAACAAACGGACGGACGGACTGTGAGGGGCCGGGCTGCCAATCAGCACGCGGCGGAGCCAGCGAGCCAATCAGGAGGCGAGCGGTGGATCTTACGGGTGGAGGAAGAGGTGGAGGCGTGGCTCCTCACGCGCGGTGTGACAGCAGCGCAAGTAAATATCGCGCAGATTTCCACCGTCTCGCTTCTTTTGAGAGCAGAGCAAAGAAAACTCTTCTGATTGTTCAAAGGAAATAACAGCGACGAAAGCATCACCTCCGAACAACACTGCTGCATTTATTAACGGGTGAGTAACAGAACAAATCTTAATTATTAGGCAAGTGGAGCTAAAATGTCTAAACGCGGTTTAATTAATCACCTGTTGGACTTAGAATGTCGTTTACAGTGTTTTTTTTTATAAGGAGCGATTGGATGTCAATCTAGAACTTAATACTGAACAAATTTACAATTAATAAAAACTTCTACCAAATCACTAACCTGTTTAATTTCTGTACGACTTCGATCGCACAATTTATAACATTATAATTCATCACTAATTAATTTGAGCTGTACTAAGTACCTTAAATATGGTGTTTGTATGTGATTTTTTTATATACTCACCTTTATTTAATAGAAACATGTTTTTAATTCGTAAGATTATAATTATAATAATAGGCTTTATGATGTTTTCCGAAAGCAGAAAGACGAACAGCAAACAATAAGATGTTTTAAATTCTTTGCGGTAAATAAAGTAAAATAAAGATCCGCCCTTGAAAAGTAACAAGGACTGGTTATTTAATGGCATCCATCCAAAGCATAGTTTCTTCCTTTAATCATCTTTCATTTTAAATTTATGACAAAGCGTGTTTGCAGTGTTGTTGCCCAAAACCTATTTATAGGATTGAAAATGTTATTAGGTGTCAACGTGTATTCAATGCCTGTACAGGTTAAATGCCATATTTATATTTACAGATAAATGTTATATTTATTAAATACGTTATATGTGTAATTTCCGAAGAATTAATGAGACTGTGTCCTTATTTCAGGCTAATTGTTTACTATCCGTGAATCAAAGCGCGCTTTTTTCCGGGACGCGTCCGCTTTGGACCCATCCAACATGACGGAGCTCTCCAGTCCTGAATTCGAGATCGACGTGGAGAGTCTGGAGACGGACACCGCGGGGGAGGACGAGCCCGGCTTTAGGGAGGAGGAGAAGGCGGCCCACGCTGCCTCCGGACCTGGAGACCAGAAAAAGCTCAGCCGCACGCCGAAGTGTGCCCGCTGCAGGAACCACGGCGTGGTGTCGTGCCTGAAAGGCCACAAGCGATTCTGCAGATGGAGGGACTGTCAGTGCGCCAACTGCCTGTTAGTGGTGGAGCGCCAGCGGGTCATGGCCGCTCAGGTGGCCCTCAGAAGGCAGCAAGCCACAGAGGTGAGCTCAGTTTGTATATTTGGTTTGTTGTGCAACCCAGACATCAGTGGCATCAGATGCTTTGTCCTGAAATACGGGTTTAAACTTCACAGAGGGTGTAGCCTAGAAAGTGAAATGTGACAAACAGACTTAAACCTCACCCTTATTGTGTCAAGCAATTCTATAAATAAAATGAATCATTATGATACTTAAATCGAAATGAATTTGAGCCTGTTTGTGTTGTCATTGCATTGTTATTTACCATCTACTCTGTGCCATGTTTTAATTGCAGGACAAGAAAGGCATAACAGGGAAGTCTATACCACCCGAGAGACGAAATATCTTTCAAAGACATATTCGTCCATCCACCATGCTGGCGAAAAGTATATTGGAAGGTAAGTTGGATTACTTGGTATAAAAGAAATACATAAACCAAAACATTTTATCAATAAATCCATGATGTGGCTAAAAGCCAGCTTTCAAATTCTGTCCTTTTCTCAACTAAGAATCTTCCTTTCTGTCTTTTCACAAGCTAACCCAAACCTTTTCTGTCTTCCTCAGCTTTTCTTGGATTTCTGAGCTTTTCTCTTTAATTCGCTCGAGGCGTTTTTATTCCGTAAGCACTGCTTGTTTAGTAGCCTTCGTGTGGTTAATTGTTATGTATTGTTCATTTTTACATTTTTGGAATAATTGATTCAGTTGCATGTTTGTCATATAAGTTATACAAGAATCATATAAGATCTTATAATAGTTTTAATCCTAATGTAAAAAATGTTGCTTGTTTTTAATACTATCTAATTTTTATACATAAAAGCAGCCATCAGTAATATTGGATCATAAAATCTAAAGGGAATTTTTTTCTTTTCAGGTTACCGCCCTGTTCAGTCAGATCCTTTTCTGGGTGTGAGTCCAGCTCTCCCGCCACCGCTTAGTGACCGCATGAGAAAACGGCGAGCCTTTGCTGACAAGGAACTAGAGACTATTATGCTGGAACGCGAGTACAAGGAGCGAGAACTTTTGGAGTCCAATCAGTCTGCCTCTCTGTTCATGCCAGGCAGCGTGGTGCATTCAACTGAATACAACTCCTACAAAACGGCATTTTCTTCATCGTCTGGTCCCACCGTTCCTCCTGAAGCCCCTACTAAGGAGCTTTGTGGCTTCCTGCCCGGCTGTATGGACCTTCCACTTAGCTACAGCGCCGCCAGTGCAGCGGCCAACGTAGAACTGATTTCCTCCAATGTGAGTGTAGCCACGACCTTTCGGCAGTACCCACTCTCACCCCACTTCGTCATGTGGCCGAGGGGCAATGGCAACTTGGGTGATGCCCTCCTCTACCAGCAGTGCCTCCTTAATGCCACCGCAGTCCAGAACCTTAAGCCTGGCGCTGTCTGGGACCCCAAAATGATGCCACTGAGTGAAAGCCACTCCCCAGATCAGGAGTCCGTGTCTTCAGCAGCTTCCAGACTCGAAGGTTCCCGTGTAGCTCCAGAACCGGCCGAGCTGCATCCTGGAGATGCTCAGACCGGTCAGAGTAACAGGGAGCGCTCGGCATTTTCACCCCCCAAAAAGGCTTTCATACCCTCGTTCGCCACGGGGCCTGGAGCACACGAGCACGTGCTCAGCAAGATCGGCAAAGATGGCGCAAAACGCACACTTTCGATGAAGCTCAACTCTTTTCACTCACTGATCCAGCAGACATTAAACGAGAAGGGCGTCGAGTTGAGGAACCCATACTGTAAAGAACTGCTGGAGGAAGCGGCCAAGAAGTACCGAGATGTCACAGCGAAAGACACTGCTTGCTTCAAAAGCTCAGAGAGAGCAATAAAGGACTTTATAGCCAAGCCTGCAGGAACAAAGGTTTCCTCAAACGAGCCTTTGTCATTTTCAGTGGAAGCCATATTAAAGCGACCCTCCCTTCCTGTGAACCGAGCATCCCAGTAAGATCTGTCTGTAAAACAAAAAGACACTCTAAAACGTACCTACAGATTCATCATCCAGGTTTTTGAATACTGTTTATTTATTGTTTACGGTTAGTCATAGATATCGACATTGCTGGTTGTCTTTGCATGTAAGATTAAACAATTGGAAAGCTAAAGCACTCATGTTTTTATCCTGTCTTTTCAAGCTCATTAACTGTAGTGTAAATAGCCATGTAAATACTAAAGTACATGACATGAGTGCGTAGAATATTTAAGTGATTTTTACTTAAAATGTGCCAATAAAACTGAATTTTACACAAAGTTAATTTATTTCTTTTTGTAATGTTTATCCTTTAGGCCCATAATTTATTTCTTAAACCCAAATACTTTGTATTTTTATCTGCACCATCTGCGCTTATGTTT
This sequence comes from Corydoras maculifer, assembly GCA_019802435.1. NCBI lineage: Eukaryota > Metazoa > Chordata > Actinopteri > Siluriformes > Callichthyidae > Corydoras > Corydoras maculifer. The sequence goes on from JAFMOD010000632.1 coordinate 617,825, forward strand.
TTCCTCCGTTTATATCAATTCCTGCTTATGACGCTGCTTATTGGATCAAGCCACTCGACCTAGTTCTAATCTTATTCAATCCATATTCATTTATTATGGGCCCAAAGCCTTTAACCCTTTTTTCAAACAAGGACATGTGTTCTCTTTCAGTATGGAAAACATAAAAGAATGTGTTGTTAATCAGATATTTGTATAAATCCCAAAAGATGTGCCCATTTATCCGTGCAATAGGAGACAGCAATTATTTACAATATCTAAGCTGCAAAACCAGAACACCTGTTTTAGACAGAAAATATGTCAATATGTATTATAGCCCCTTCCATTGTTTTAAACCAAGAGCTTAAGATGCCCATAAATTGTAAGTGTTGTACAATTCCAAAGTTATTCTCCTTAAAACATTCAATTTTCAGTTGGCTTGAAGACTCTTTGTGTCCAAACTGTCTTTTGAGAGTATTTCTTCACAGGAAATCACTCATTCAGTGTTCCAGTTCACTTCATGATCGTAATATATAAATCATCAAATTTGGGCAAATATGCATCACTCTTTATTTATTCCCACATGGAATGTCTAATAGAACCTGGACAGACACACTGACATCGGATAATAGATAGTGTTGAGTCATGGTCTAGATAATAAAATAAAAACAGTAAAAATACATATTTAGTTATTATTTTATCTTTCTAAAGCATTCCAGAGCTGTGGAATGAGAGGGTGAAGTAACTTCATGTTTATGATGCTTAAAACACAGTGATAGTGTATTTGAAGCCTACATTCTACAGAAACTCCATATATTCTCATCAGAGGAAATAACTTTGTTTTTTTCTCAGATCATTCATGTATTTACTGTAAACATATCCCATTAATAGCCTCGACAAAAGCTAAAGATATTCCCTAGAGATACTGCTCTGTATTTGTGGTTCAAATAGTTCCACGCTAGTAAAGATACACGAGCTTGTAGAAATGACATGTTTAGAGATTGTAACTGCTGCTGATAGAGATCTGCTGATGCCATCAAGCCCCGCGAGCTCCATTCCCAAAGTGTCAAATTTAGCACATTATAAAAGTGCTCTCAGCAGCACCATGAGCAGATCTCCTTCAGCTCCTATTACATCCAAACCAGCTAAACAAGAAGACTATTTCTATACTGTATTAGTTACTTTAACATAGTGCATGCTGTAAAAAGGAAAGCAGAAGCATGTTGATATAAGTTTGAGGTAGAATTGAATGTAACGTGATTGTGCTCACTTGCTTGTGGCAGCTCACGGCTGTTAAAATTTGCTATCTGATAAATTAAATCGAGTTGCATGACATGACATGGTTACGCTTTTACACCCACGTAGGGCACGCAGGGTTGCATGCACGGGTCAGTTCCACTAATTTTCATTAGGGTGAAACAAGGAGACGGGACATGAACTCGTGCATGTGGATCAGTGCAGTGCTCCAATCGAGCTCGTGAATAAGCTTAAACATGCAGGTTTCAGATTTTACTATTACGAATACTTCTTTGTTTAGACACAAATCATCCATTTTACCAGTTTCACTAGCCGTTGATGCACTTTGTAGTTTTGAAATTACAGCCTATACTCTATTTGTTTCTCTACATGCTTTGCATTAAAGCTGTTCTCTGATTATCAGGATCCCAACAGGACCTGTGGTGTTGATGTGTTTTTTTTGTTTTGTGCTGGTAGAAGGATATCAGACATAGCAGTGCTGCTGGAGTTTTTAAGCAGCTCAATGTCATTCCTGGACTAAGAAAAGTCCCGCAGTCAAAAATGTCAAGCCACCAGCATCTGGAGTCAACATCTCGTGAGTGCTGATGAAGGATTAGAGAATGGATGACATAAACTGTGCAGCAACAGATGAGCCACTGTCTCTGATCTAACAATAACAAAATGGAGCAATATAGTGGATGTGTGTAATAGCTGTATGGGTGAGAGTAAAGCGTACGGACAGAGTTTAATATCTCCATCAGCACTGCTGTATCTCGTTCAATTGTAACACCACCGCCACATCAGTGTCACTACAGTACTGAGTAAAAGGGGAAGGGGACTAACAGAAGGGGACTAACCAGATGGAAAACATTCATTCATTCATTCATTATCTCCCGCTTATCCTCTATTAGGGTCGCGGTGGGGTTCCCCATGCCCATCCAGGGGAGAACGTCTCGGGCGCTGGGCAGATAGACCCAGGACAGGGCGCCAATCCATCGCTGGGCACACACTCACTCACACAGACACACTCTATATGGGGCAATTTTGAGAATTCAATTAACTTGATCAATGTTTTTGGACTATAATAATAAAAATAATTAAAAAAGGCTGAATGTGATTTATGAATGTGTTTATAATGCATATAAATACTGGATTTATATAATTTATCATTCATTCATTCATTCATTATCAGATAATACCAGATAATAATTTGGTAGCAGTTTCTGTCAATCCTATATGCATTCGTAAAGCTTTCTAAAACATTCATAACACTTTAAAATACTAGCTGTAACTTTCTGTTAATATGTACATGAATGTTCATAATCACACACATAACGTGTTATAACAATAATTTAATAATATATATTTTAACAGCTGTTCAATTTATTCAGAGATCATAATTCAAAATCTTTAACATCTTGTTATTAGAAAATGACTGCAAATATATAAAAATATAAATTTTAAGCTCTTTAATTTCAAATTTCTAAGGTCATTTTGTGCTGTAAAGCATTCTGACATTTGGTTATAACACTTTGAGTGTGATTATGTATGTCTATGTATTACAAATGTTATAAAGTGTTATGAATACTTTCAAAAGCTTTATAAATGCACTATAAGTACCAGATTTATAGAAGTGTTACTGTGTTTGCACATTATAATTAAAGTGTAAAGTACAGTTCCATTATGTAAATATCTTCCCATGTGGACTGTATGATTAATAATCAACACAGGAGATTTTCGTTACCTCATCATTCATTACTCTTGGAAATGTTCTGCCTGCTTGAACTTTTACCGCCCTGAACTCCTCGCTACCATGATCATAGTTTGCGGTGTCCCAATTCTCACCCTCTTTCCCTCTCCCTCAATCCATGCTCGAGCAGGTGCAGAAATATTTCAATCTGTTGACATTGTCACTTCAGTAACTCAGCATACTGGTGTGAGCCATGCCAGAATATGGTGCGCATTAGGCACCCATTAGGCTAAAGTCTATGCAAACCCCCCAATACACAGAAGTCACACAGGCTGATGGGTTATTTAGACGTGTACAAGGAATGGCGTGCCATGTGTTTTGCATAGACTGTCAGCAATGCATGACCAGAGGGGTAGGCACTCTATTTATTACCTTCAATTTCTTTTTAGCCTTTTCAGTACCAGCAACTTTGGCACAAAAGGAGGGCACGGCCTTGAATTCCTTCAACGTATCTTGAAATTTAATAAGAAATGTGTAGCACAGAAGCTTCTGACAGTGTAGCAGCACTTAATTACCACATTGAGCTGACAGCTGATGAAACCAATGCGGGCTCAGTCAAATCAGGGTTTGGCCCCAGTCGCTCTCTCTCTCTCTGTTGCTCTCTCTCTCTCTCTCTCTCTCTCGCTTTCTCTCTCTTTCTCTCTTCCATTGCACACAAATGTAAACACTGATGCATTTACCCAAACATATGACCACTATAGTCCCAGTGTCCGTATGTGTATGTTTCCGCATGAATGTCCATATATAAGTGTGTGTTTGTGTATTTTTTCACAGTATAAACCTGAACGGCGACATAATATTAGCAAATGTGGGACACTTTTTTTCACCACCAGTTATAACTTAGTTGGGTGTAATCATGTGCAAAACTCTCAACTGTTGCTTTATCCCCCAAAGGAAACACACAGCCACTGAGCATTTGGAAAATCCGTCGCACTACAACCAACACCAACTGGACGCACACCTCCTCCTGTCAGGACAAGTTGATAAAGCAATCTGCCGAAGCAACAGGTACCTGTCGGAGGGGGAAAGTTTAGTTGAAACCTGAAACTGAATATCATTTTCCGATGCATACACAGAAGCCAAGCTGGTTTTGTTATTTTTTTTCAAAGCCTTCATTTACATGGATTGAAACAACACTGTCCGCCTTTTGTCCTGACCTGGGCTTTCGGCTCGGGCCTTGTCCAGCTTCTCTTTTTCGCAACATTTCCAAGACATGCAAGTTGATAAGCAAATTGGCCCAACTTCATGCAAATGTTTGTAAATCCTTCAGGAACATAAATCTGGAAAGTTTTGCTTGGCAACAGCGTTTTCATCTTGAGCTACATTTGATCTTGTTTTATGGCTCCAGCTGTATGCATGCATGTCCATCACGGTGAGTTGTTCATTTCAGCGGTGTTGTTGAGAGCCAGGTATCCCTTTTTCGGATCCATGCCCAGCACCTACAAGATCACAAAACTATCTACTGTGTCCAGCGATGCATGGTCTTAATTTGCTATTCTGAAAGGAGCATGGAAATTCTATGGAAATCCAGAGAGAAAAGACATTTAATTTTCCTGCCGAGGTCATTTTCTAAGGTCTTTGTTTCGGCTCATTTAGACCTTTAACTTCAGCAGACGGTCGCTATGACGGCACAGGGAAATTAAGAGTGGAAAGCGAAACTGACAAAATACAGAAAGACAATGACAAGCCCGAGCATTTAGTGTTCCCAGAGGCACTGGTTTAACAGAAATGCTTTCCTTCTATACACCCCGTGCACTTTATTACATTTTTAAAGCTGGACTCGAATGTGACCAACCCATTCATCTGAAATTAATCCTTTAAAAATTTTTACACATTTCAAATAACACTTTGAGATCATCCCAAATCTCTCAAATTTTCATAGCAACCATTGGAAATGGTCGCAGTCAACCGCAGTGTCAAAACACAATGCTGTTCTGCCAAATAAAAGACGGCCTCTGGGTTTGTGGGGGCTTCGTGTTCTATTATCATGACAATAGAGCTAAAAGGCAAGCCCCTGAGACTACTTGACTTCTGGCCTGGATGAGACCCTTTAATTCCCCTCAAGCTCCTGCTCTCCTGGGGTGTGCCCCGCTGAGAGAGGGTACACGCCTCCTTCTCATGAGAAGGCCAAACAAAGTCTTGATGACAGATCAGGTAAAATGAAAGGGATAGTGTGTCAGGTCAAATATGGGTCCAGGAGCAAACATGGTGATCCTCTTCTGGTGCATGGAGGTGATGGAAGAGCTAGAATGTGAATGGAGAGTGGTGTTTGGGTTCTGCAGAAGTGGTCGTTGTTGAGTGACGTTGAAGGGTGAAATGATGGGGATCTACTGTGTATACTCACAGCTTGTGGTATCTGTAATAAAAATAAATGTGATGTGTAGGAGACAACGAACTGAATATAAATATGTATGTATGGATATGAATAGACACATATACAGACAAACAAATATATTGAACTCTAAATTAAATTGGTTTGCTGAAGGCAATTTTTTAGATTTTTTCATATTAAGCCTAAGATAAATGCTAAAATTAAAATAAAAATAAATATAATATAAATATAAAATGTGGCACGGTGGCTTAGTGGTTAGCACACTCGCCTCTCAGCGCTAGGGATTCCCGGTTCGAATCCCCATCTGGGTGGAGTTTCCATGTTCTCCCCGTGTC
>JAFMOD010000632.1:623544-653544 GCA_019802435.1 Corydoras maculifer
ATTCCCGGTTCGAATCCCCATCTGGGTGGAGTTTCCATGTTCTCCCCGTGTCCGCGTTGGTTTCCTCCGGGTTCTCCGGTTTCCTCCCACAGTCCAAAAACATGGATCAAGTCAATTGAGTTCTCCAAATTGCCCCATGTAGTGTGTGTGTGTGTGTGTGTGTGTGTGAGTGAGTGTGTGCCCAGTGATGGATTGGCGCCCTGTCCTGGTTGTATCTGCCCAGCTCCCGAAATGTTCGCCCCTGGATGGGCATGGGGAACCCCACCGCAACCCTAATAGAGGATAAAGCGGAAGATAATGAATGAATAAATGAATGAATGAATATAAATTGAGCACAAGACACTAAATATGTTCCCTGTGGAGAATCTGTTAACATACCAACCTTGAAATTCAGCAGAACACATAATTCCAACAATATTAATATTAATGGATATTAATATCTATTTATTTGCATATTCTGGTTATGCCATATGGTATTTGTATATAATTTCATGTACCTTGTTCTTGTCCTGTTTTAAAACTGTATTAAGTAATTTCTTTCTTTATCAGGGTGGCACTGTGGTGTTGTGGTTAGAATGTCTGCCTCTCAGCGCTGGATGGAGGTTCCCTGTTCTCCCCACGTCCATGTGGGTTCTCTCCGGGTCGTAGATTACCTCCCACAGTCCCAAAAAAAATGGATTCAAGGTGAGTTGGCTGCTCTTAATTGCTAATAATTAAATTTCCCCTATATAATGTGTATGTGTGAGATAGTGTGTGCCCAGTGATGGATTGGCATCTTATCAGGGGGTCAGCTTGTCTGCCCAGTGCCCAAAAGTTCTTCTCTAGATGGGCCTCCACCATGACCCCAGTTAAGAATTAATTGGAAGTTAATGAGATGAGATGAGTTCTATCTAAGGTTGCCAACGTTTAAGCATTGTGTCTTTGAATCTGTGTGCCTACTGTGCACCTGATGACCTGTACACCTTAGATAAAAATAGATGCTGTATAAATAGTGCTTTTCATGAATGTGCATACTAAAGGTAACTGATTGGCATTAGTGTTGTTGATTTTCCCAAAATTATTTTATTAACAGCTCAGTATCAAATGTTTTGAAAGCATCCTGAATGCCCCAAACCACCCACTTACAAATACCTGTAAAATTCTTTAAAATCCTAAGAAATTAATGTTTTGCAAACATCTAAGTTGTGTTTGAAAATAACACCTAGACACGATTTCTTGTCTCAGTGGTAGAAATGCCATGAAATGAGTAGACGCTCTGTTTTGTAAACAGCCTGACTGTGAGTGCAACAACACTCACTAGCCATTTGGGCAGCGGCAGCGTCTGACCTCCATCCCACCTGGTCATGGTACTTACAGAATCATGGAACCCCAAAAATGGATCCTACTAATCAAAGTCTATTTAAACCCAAGTTTTTAATGCACAGTCTTGTTTAATTTAACCTTGACAGAGGCCAAAGTCTAAAACCGTTGCTACTGTGACACTTATGCTGTGTTTTGCCAACATGACGTGTGCTATTCTACATGTTATCATGTAAACACAGAATGTTTCCTGCACAGTGTGCTGCCACAAAACTGGTTTAAACTTCTTATCTGCTCAGATTTCTGCTGGGTTTAGACCTGATGTCCAGATGTCCAGCCACCTGCAGGGTTTAGTATACAGTATGCATGGGTTCACAGCATGCAGAGGAGAATAGTTAAACAAAACAACTGTACAGTTTATTTAAATGCAACAATATCCAGACAAAAAAGGAAGTTTGGATTGTAACATAATTTAACCTCCGACAATTTAGATTGCATGGTAATTATTTATTTATATATATATATATATATATATATATATATATATATATATATATATATATATATATATATATAATCAAATTTTAGTATCAAAACAACCTCCTGATTCATTTATTCTGGAACACCTCCTATGAATCCAGTATTTATGGTGCACCATAACAACATGACATAGGACTTCATAATACAAATTGGCATAATGCATTATTATATAGACTAATTCTATTTTTTTAGACATTCTTACTTAAAATGCTTATGATTGCAGTTATGATTTTGTGAATCCAGTAATGCTGCTGTAAAGCTCTTAAAACCTTAAAAGTCCAGATTAAAATCTTACTTCTGACTGTGGTTTATAAACTGTTTTACTAGTAACCATGGATAAATAGCATGCAATGCAGTTATTACTTTTCCTGAGGGAGAGGAAGTTAGATGACACTTTGCCTACAGTATAATAAACCAGCAGTGTTCATATCGCCAGGGCGGCACGGTGGCTTAGTGGTTAGCACGTTCGCCTCTCAGCGCTGGGGATTCCCGGTTCAAATCCCCATCTGGGTGGAGTTTCCATGTTCTCCCCGTGTTTGCGTGGGTTTCCTCCGGGTTCTCCGGTTTCCTCCCACAGTCCAAAAACATGGATCAAGTTAATTGAATTCTCAAAATTGCCCCATATAGAGTGTGTCTGTGTGAGTGAGTGTGTGCCCAGCGATGGATTGGCGCCCTGTCCTGGGTCTATCTGCCCAGCGCCCGAGACGTTCTCCCCTGGATGGGCGTGGGGAACCCCACCGCGACCCTAATAGAGGATAAGCGGGAGATAATGAATGAATGAATGTTCATATCGCCCTTAGTGGCTGAAGATGAAAACGCTTTGATTTAATGCAAGCAGAATAAAGAACATGAACAGTTCAACAGCTTTAGATTTTGTTGCCACTATTTCTCACTTGTTCACGCATATGAGATTCACTCATAACAACTAAAATGTACATTGTTTTTATGATTTTAGCTACAGGTTTGTGTAAATGCAACTGACCCCTCTTTGGTGTGGTTTGGTGTGTTCTTTATGTTTTAATTTCTTTCTGGCGCTCATACCCTCCATAACATCATTAAATCCCAAACTAGACATGTCCCTTAAAGGCCTCTAGGTGTGGGTGAGCAAACAAGAGCATGTTTGATGTCCTGAAAGAAACTGGCACTCTCTGGAATACAATCACCACAAATCAAACTCAAAGTAAGGACTAGTGTTGGAAACAAAGACTTTAATCTGTGCTGGATGTTTGCTGATTTTATAGATCTTTCAATTGAAAGTGTCATCTCTTTATTTATTGCTTCCTGAAAGGAATAACCTTTAGGGCGAGCTACATTAGAGGTGACAGACTGCTCCCCTGCTTCATAAATCAATAATGTTAGAAAACAGTGCAGCATTTCTCTTTTTCTCTTTTCTTTCTTCAACGATTACAAAACCACCTGAACCTAAATGTTTTACTTGACATGAGACATGAGTTGTTGACGCCATTATGTATCCATACTTTGCTCTTGCTTACATCACTTGGCAGGTTGAGATAGTGAGAAAGCAAATCTGTAAGAATTTGCACCAGCATACTATTAAGTATTTCGGAAATAGTTATGAGTGTAAGGAAGCTGGTGATATTGCTTTTGTTTGCAGATTTGCACTTTATTTAAAAATAAAAGTGCAGTGGCTTAGTTGTTTGAATCCTAATCTGGGTGGAGTTTTTATTCTATTCTCCTTAACCACAAGCCTACAAGACTGACTGCCCCATAACATTATGCACGTGAGGCATATGACACACCTATGAATCATGTCATCATGATAGCAAAGACACACTGACATGCCTAAATCATTTATTCATTCATTATCCTCCGCTTAATCCTCTACTAGGGATATGGGGGAGGGGGGGGTTTCCCCATGCTCATCTAGGGGAGAACGCTAAGGCATTGGGCAGATACACTAAGAACAAAGTGCTAGTCTGTTGCTGGGCACACACTCACTCACACAGACAAACTTCAACTATATGGGGCATTTTAAAGCATTTCATTTACCTTGAATCCATGTTTTTGGACTGTGGGAGGAATCCGGAGAACCTGGAAAAAATCCACACAGTCACGAGGAGAACATGGAAACTCCACACAGATTGGGATTCTAACCTGGATCCCCAGCACTGAAAGGTGGCCAGCACTAAGCCACTGTGCCTAAATTAGTTTACCATAAATTGGGGCTGTTGGAGCTTGTTATTCATTAGTCAGTCCTTCTGATATTTAATCATTCAGTGATATACATCGTACTTACATACAAGCAATACATTTTGTACTTTTTCTCTATTTTTGTTAAAAAAAAGCTTTAGTTTTACCAAAATATTATTATACATTAATCGTCTGTAGACATTGGTTTTGTAGTCATACATTAAAACGTTTTCTCTAGTTCCCCCTGTTAAAAGCTTTTATAAATACTCTTAAAAGTTTCACCCAAAAAAACCTTATCACAAGAATATCACATTGAATGATAAGAATTTAAACATGCCAACGAACTTCATTCCTCAGATGATCAATTATCAATAAAACCTATGAATTAAAGAGGTTTGAATTTGATGTGGCTGTTACAAATATTCACTTTTTCTTTTCTCACACGCAGCTAATCTACAAGAAAAAGAAAAGTGTCTAAAGATTATTTGAAAATATGACATAGAAAATGATGGATCCAGGAACTAGTTCTTTTTCCTCATTTTTTGAAAGAAGCTGCTGAAATGATGGATGTCTCCATGCTCATTATAGGAAATCAGTGAGCCCTAAAAATATTCTCACCTGCAGAACAGCTCTGTGAGGAACCTGGGTAGCATTTTCATCAAAGGCCTTTTGTGGATGGATTATTGAAAAAAGACGTAGCTCTGCAGATGGGGAGAAAAATGACATTGCCATTGTGAGAAATGAGGTGCCGATGTACAGTGGCCACAGATGGATGATCTGGAATTGCCCAGGAAAAGATGATATTCAAACACAACATGGATAATAAATTTCAACAGAAGGTTTAAAAACTAATTTTCCAAAGTATATTTGTATCTTCTGAAGCTGCAGTAACTCTGGCTCAGCCATGTGTTTCTCAGCTGCACGCCATCCGGATGCGCAGCGTCGCTTCTAAGCTTAAACTACGTCTTACAGTAACCGAAAGAAAGATTTATGATCCCTGCTCCGAGCCTGACCCCAGCTAGGCAGCTTGATTATTAGCCCCACACCAGGAAACAGCCTGTGTTAAACACTCTAAAGTATGTGATAATCACGGCAATGGGTCTCATTTAGTACCACTTTGCACTGTAGAATTGAAAAAGACCCTTTTTGTAAAACACCAGAGTCTCGTGTAGGTTTTCTTTAAGACTTAAAGCCCTTTTTCAATGTGTTGCCATTTAGGCCGTGAATTCAGGCCAGTTTTGATATATCGGTTTGCCTGTACGCTAAATCAATCCACATGGTCCTTAATTGTTGCTGACATCAAAATAGAGGTGCCAGAAAAAGGTTCTTTAGAGTAATGCCATTGGTAATAAAAATGATAGAACAGTTTTTCATATTTTTTAAAAATATTATTAGGTTCAACTGGATCTTCCTAGTAATGACTCAATTTTGCCACATGTGAAAATATTGTAAGAATATTGAAATTACTATATTTTTGTGTGTGATATGTGACTGTCTTAGTAAGTAAGTTACAGTGGAACTATAAGTATATTTTAAAACATTTTTATTTAGAACAAACTCATATCAGGTATTTATTGTAAGAAAACAATGACCTTTGTCTTTAGTCATTCATTTCCAAAAATAAAATGGGGCATTTAGATTGTTGTAAATGATAGATGCAAAATGAAACATCCATCATGGTGCAGATTGCATGAGAAACATGCATATATGTGAGACGGGGACATTGCTATGAAAATGTAAATGGGGACTTAAGAAAAACTTTAGAGAGACTATAAAAAACTGTATTGGTGCCCTGTACTAGGAGTATCTGCCCAGCGCCCAAAATGTTCTCCAATGTTCTGCAACCTTAGTAGAGGATTAAATGGAAGATACTAAGATAAGATGATATGAGAAACTTGTGCATCCTGATTCAAAGTAATCTGTTTCTTTACACACTTTGAAAGCCCTTTTTACTCTGTTCTTCTATTTTCAGGACCTCCACCAAATACTGAATTATTGTAACATCTTAGTATATCTGCTGGACTGAAGTTAATTCATCAATCAAAATGCTTGACCACCACTATCCAGCGTGCAGCATCCTGTGAACACAGAAAATTGATGACAATGGAAAATGTGCAACAGCAAATGAGCCACTATCACTGATTTGACATTCACAAGGTAAGACATTGTAAGAAGAGCGTTGTTGTGTCTGATCCAATTGTACAGTGTGTACACACACACACACACAGACACACACACACACACACACACACACACACACACACACACCTGCAATAGAGCAGGTATTTTTGTGTTGTGGGAGATTCTCAGCATGTTTAAATGTATGTTGTATTGGTACAGGTGCATCAGACACAGCAGCATTGCCTGTTTTTACACAGTACGTTTCTTTAGTGTACACCATATTAGACACATCCACCTTATTTCATAGATCGTAGATCTAAAATCTGAAAAAGTAGCCAATTTGCTGTTTTACAGTTTATCATGGATTTTATTTTTTCTTTGTGCAAATCCTATGAAACGCATCAAATGCTTTACTCTCAGCACCATTAAAGCATAATGTTTTGCTGTTTTTGTCCAGGAATTCATTATATGACAAATGTGCACCAGTATTACGAGTATTTAAAGCTTTAAAAGCTTTTGCTTTTGCCTTTGAGCACAGGAAGCAGTTTGTGGGTTCCACCCTCAATTGAACAGCTTTTAAATTGGAATCAAATTATTTGTTCAAAGTAAATAATAAAAATGCCTTTCCTTCTGTTATTATACTGCGTCGACGTGCTCTTTGCAAAGCTAACTCTCAACATTCTTTTAAGATTACTCTTAAATATCTACTTCCACATTTGTACCTTTGGTGACCGAGTCCTACACCGAGAGAAGGTTTTATGGTCTAATTGAACCTCTTTTATATCACATTATACAATCTGGATTATTCTTTTGGAGGAAGTTCAGAATATTATTGGACCACAGAGCATGACAAAGCAATTGAGTAAGTTTAGATTGACTAACTGATGGAAAAAGCAAAGGACATATAAAGGCCTAAATGACAAGATGTGGCTCCACTTGTTAATGCAGCATAGACTTTTTGGGCAGATATGCTTGGCTGACTGGGTTTATTACATACTTGACCCTGTTGAGCTGAAGGCAAGACAAAGTGCTCGCAATGTCTTGACTTAGTGCCCGGTTGATTTCATTGGGACCAGCTAAGGTTTAAAAAATGCAACCATTTTTTTCAAATGAAATTTAATGATGACAATAATAATGTTTTATTAGTGACCCAATGTAATGTCATTGCTTAATTTCAATGTCTTTGGATAAACTGGCTCTTAAACGCTTTGTTTTTGTCCTGCTTTGTGAATAATGGTGAATAAGCCTTCTTAAAAAACTATTTATTCAGCTTAGTTTTTTAATAAAGTTTTGCAGTACATTCTTTTAAAGAATTGTAAGCTTAATTTTGATGTTTGTATTATTTAAAATGTATAGGGTTTTACAGTTATACTTACTTCTAGGTAGAATTTCCATTTTCTCCCCGTGTTCCCCATAGGTTTTCCGGTTTTATCCCACAATCCAAAAACATTCGAGGTGAACTGACTGGTGTAAATCGCCCCTATATAATGTGTGTGCGTGTGTGTCCCCGTCCAATAAGTTGAGAAGCTGTGAGATTAGGGTTGGGCTGGGGCAAGCTCTAAATTGTAGATGTAAAATTTGAGACTTTTGATTGGTTAATTATTCTCAGTTGAACAGTGACAGGTGGTGGGACTGGAAATCGACCTGGGACCTTTAGGTCGCAATGCTGGTCCCTTAATCACAAGCCTATAACTACCCCAATAAATTATAAATAATACACAATACCCAATATAATAATAAAATACTACCTACTTTGTGGTGATTCGGTCAGAGTCCTGACAGTTAGGAATCAGTATAAAGAGCATTAACAAAGCATGCAGAGAAACATATGGAGTACATCTATAATGTGTCATTTTAGAATTCAAAAAGTGCATCTATAAAGTAAGTGAAGCTGATAAAATGGACAGTGGAGTTGTTGGTTGAAAGGTTTGCTCTCACTGTGACATGTGATGCTCCAACCATTACGAATCCCATCCAGAAGCCCAGTTAATACACCTCTGTAAGACTTTAAAGGGGAACCTGCTGACATTCTCCGAATAGTTTAGACACAGTCACTAATCTGTTTATGACCAATCTGCTGTGAGCCAATGAGCATTGATTTAAACAGGAAAACTACAAAACCGTTACGGCGTCGATTCTCTATGCATCTTTACTCTTCTGGACTCAAGGCAGGCAACATGTTAGCTCTGTCTTATCAAAATGAAAAACACTGCATTTGTATTAAGTATCAAACATCCGCATTCAGTCTTCAGTTCATGCTCTCTCAAGAGAAGATGGAGGTTATTTATGAGCGGGCTTCTCATTCTTCCGCGCGAACTTTAACACAAGCAGCTGTGGGATCTGGAGTTGCCGAGCTGCAGGATGAGAAGGGCCGGCTCTTGAGCTTGGTCCATAGGCCTCCTCCCCGTGCTCTGGCACACACATTTTCCAGGGACACCCTGATGAGCCCAGCAGGGGTCCTGACAGGCAGGGCCGTCCACTAAAGCTTTTGCTAGATGCAGCCAGCATTGACCTGGGGAGGGGCTAATTGCAACCAGACATTCACTTTTTCTTCTTGTCTTCTTTGTCTTTTGTGCTGCTGCTGCGTGATCTCTGCCATTCCAAGTTCAGAATGATAGCCCGTTGGCTGCTTTTTATGTTGCTTGGATGTGGCTGTCTCACTTTTAGTGCAAGAATTTGAACAGATGTAGATTAAGGCCATTCATGTAGAATTCTACAAAGTGAAGATGATTCTGTTTCATCATATAAATCAGTTATAAAATGAACAATGACAGCAATCATGTTTCTTAAACACAAAGTACACCCTTAAAACATATTGAAAAAATTAAACACTATTATCATGAATTTAGTCTGAGGGGACGTTTCTGATCACAAAAAACGATGAAGCATTTATCGATTTTAATATTCAGTACCAGTCAATAATGTCATAACTGGACATAAGCTCAGCCAATCATATTTAAGGACAGGAACTAACCGTTTTATAATGCTGGTGTAGTAACAAAAAAAAACCCCACAGCATATCTTTGAGTGATGAAATAAGTACAGAATGTACCTAATGTACCTGCTTAAAATGTAAAATATTCATTCCTTATCTCCCGCTTTATCCTCTATTAGGGTCACGGTGGGGTTCCCCATGCCCATCCATTGGAGAACATCTCTGGCACTGGGCAGCTAGATCCAGGACAGGGCGCCAATCCATCGCTGGGCACACACTCACTCACACAGACACACTCTAAAAATGTAAAATAGATTATATAATACACATTGTAAGAAATAATTCAAAATTTAAATATACATTTATTTACATATAAATATACATTTATATTTATTTCTTAGTTTGGTAACTATATAAATCAGTGTAACTCCAGGAACCTCACAATTTATTGCTTTATGTAAAATATAGGATGGCTTATCAAATAGAGCCCTATAAAGAATTACTTGTAAAGGTAAATAAAGGTATCAAAATTAATGTATTCAAAACTTTTATTATTCCTAATGTGAAATATTACATTTGAAAACACTTTTGTTATGAGTTGTAATTTCATTATTATGTATGGAAAAAAAAACTGTATTATCATTCGATTTTTGTGACTAACCAGACCAACCAAGAGGTGAACACATACTTGAACTGTCCTTAATCCTTCAAAAGGAGTCAGTCATCGATCACTTAAAGAGCAAATGTCTTGAAAAGGAAACATTATAATGACCTTAGTGTAGAAAAGTATTTGAAAGGGTCTGGACTGAACTGGTTTAATAGGCAACATGTTTAGTTAAACCACAGATGTATCTTATTCAGTCTGCTTGTAGCACTGCAGTCACCGAGCCACTGAATAGTGTATCATTGACCTCATTATTGTGATGTCATAGCATGATATAAAGCTTGCATTTTTTTCCCTATGTATCAGTAAGGTAATAAGTTTTAACGATTTGTTTTTGACACATTATTATTTTATAAAATATAATTCTAGAGTTAATCAATATTGACAATCAATGATCATCACAAACAAGGTATGCACATGGATATTAAAATCTATAATATGTTTTATATCATATGTAGTCCATTATCAAAATACTAATGCAATTTATTTAAAAACAACATCTTTACCTATTTTAAGATCATGTAAGTATGTTCAAATGTTATTTTTGGGAAATGATGGTGTTTCCATGTTCTCCCAGTGTTAACAATTTTTTTTTTCGGTTCTGCGGTTTCCTCTCACAGTCCAAAAACATGGATTTAAAATAAAGTAGCAGCTCTAATTTGCCCCATATAGTGTGTGTCTGTGTGAGTGAGTGTGTGCCCAGTGATGGATTGGGACCTTTTCTGTATCTACCCAGCGCCTGAAACATTGTGCCCTGGATGTGATCCGAGTAGAAGACTAAGTGTAAGATAATTAAATAAAATAAGATTATTATTATTATTATTATTATTATTATTATTATTATTATTATTATTATTATTATAAATATAATTTATTGTACTTTATGCTTTAGTGTTACTACTAAATCATTGTTTCTGCAATATTACATATTGCAACTTTTTATATACATCTTAAACACTAATGCTGGAAAGTTATTTTGAGATCATTCTGTCTCTCATGTTTCTGGCAACCTGCTATCGGTCCGGTTCATCTGTTCCTCACAGCAGATCGGTTTTATTAACCTTTAACTGTAAATAATAGAGTAATAAGTAATCTGATTTGACATTTTTAGATTTGTTTTGAGGTCATTTGTAATGTAACTGATTGCAATGAGGATTGAATGCCATATTACCCAAGAGGAATGCAAGGAAGAGTTTCAACATGTTCTTCAAGATGTAGAGCCATTTTTCATGCTATGTCCTAAACAAACACATATAAATATGATCTCCCTCATTTCTGTGTTGGGCTTCTTGAGCAGGACACTTGAAAGTGGAAGCTCAAACAACATCAATCCATCACTGGATCAGTTACAGAGTCCTGCTGATTACCATAGACAGCTGGATCAGTTGGGTATACAAAACAGAGTGCTTGGAGAAAAGGGAAGTGGATTACAGGCCAGCAGCACTGTGTGATCTCCTGCTTCTTGCCCCATACCGATTCCCATGACTTTCTAAAACACAAGAAAAATAAATATATGCAACCTGCATTTCACTGAAATTTGTATAATTGCTTTAACACCTTAACAGGTTACTCTTTATCATAGGGAATTGTTCTAACTCAAATAGAAGCGGTGTGGTGCTCCTCTTGGGCTTGTTTGTCTAGTTAGTTTATCTTTCTCAGTAATTGTGTTCTCTCTCAGTGGGTTGTTAAATTAAATAGACCTTTGCTGGAGAAAGGAGATGTCCTCAAAGCTCTGTTGGTGGCCGTTGTGATGCATCAAGGCTGTATGCCTAAATCCACAAATAAGCCTGACCTTTCTAAACATGCATTTTAAAATAGCAAAACTTCAGAAAATGACTAAAGACTTAAGCTTATAAGCCATAAAATGTTCTAGAGAAAATTACTGTACAAGTTAGTGTGTAATGGGGATTATTTCTTTAAAGCAGATGGTGAGTTTTTATCCCTTAGGTCTTTTTACATCCTTTGAACAAAGTGCCTAGTCTAACTGTAAAATCAGCCAGGCCAAGGAAAATAGAGAAGTGTAGGTTGATGTCTCTGACCTTACATAAGCACTTCCTATAAAAGTTAACACTGAGGATTTGAAGAGCCCTGGCTCTTTTCAAGGGAACAAGCAGATGAAGTCTCCAGACAGCCTTGCCACTAAAAAGGCGTGGTTATTTCAAGCCAACCTATTTAAATAGTTTCCTGGATCCTTTAGTATCAAAGGAAAGCTATAAAAGCAAAACTGATCTGGAATCTAGATTGGAATAAGTAAAAGATAACATTTATCTCTGCAGGAGGTTTTCTTTCTGGATGACTCTCTCAAAGTTCTGTCAGTCAACCACCAGGTTTAACAAGACTTCTCATTGCCCTTTTTAGCCTTTCTTCACTAACACTGGGGAGGGACGCAAATCTATGAGGCATGTAGTATGATGTAATCTACCGAACTAAGCTTGTTCTTGGATACACTAGCTTTAAGGGGTAGAATAAATCAGAAGAGAGACTAGTGCTCCATATTCCTCCTCACTCTCTACTTTTTTTTTTTACTTTGCTCTCTTTTCAGTTCCACATGTGCACAATATATCACTTAAAGTGTATCACCTTATCCTTTTGTTTATCATCTCCTAGGATAACCATGTGGAATCCTCATCTTCCCCCCTTTCTTTGTCTATAGTATTTCCAAAAGTATTTTATAAGTCGGCTGGTTAATGCTTTGCAGCAGTCAAGCTAGTAGTCTTCGGAAAGTCTTAGAGCAAAAAAAAATAAAAAATCAAAGCGGCATTTTGACACTGACTAGCAGATGTTGCCAAACTCTAGGAGGACAGGGAGGAGCCCTAGACAGGTTGCCAGTCCTTCATAGAACAGACACACACAAATAACATTCTCATTCTCATTCTCAAATCACTTGACTTTCATGTCTTTATATTAATGGGAGATGCACACAGACACTGTGAGAACATTCACAATTTCATATATATCCACTTAAAAATCCTACACAGGGTGTGGCACTGTAATGCTTCCATTTTTTTTATGGCAAAAAAGCTGGAAACACTTAGTATGAGTTTTAAACATATTTATAGCTTTGTAAAGTATTCATAATGCTTTATAATACTTGACATTTGTTCATGTCCATAGCTGTACATAACCACACTCATAAAATATAATAAAAAAATGCTATAAGGCTTTATAGTACAAAGTGAGTAAATGAATTATTCATTCATTCATTCATTCATTATTCATTATTCATTCATTCATTATCTTCCGCTTTATCCTCTATTAGGGTCGCGGTGGGGTTCCCCATGCCCATCCAGGGGAGAACTTTTCGGGCTCTGGGCAGACACACCCAGGACAGGGTGCCAATCTATCGCTGGGCACAGACTCACTCACACAGAAATGCACACATACACACTCTATATGGGGCAATTTGGAGAACTCAATTAACTTGATTCATGTTTTTGTATTGTGGGAGGAAACCGGAGAACCCGGAGGAAACCCACGCGGACGCGGGGAGAACATGGAAACTCCACCCAGATGGGGATTCGAACCGGGAATCCCTAGTGCTGAGAGGCGAACGTGCTAACCACTAAGCCACCATGCCTAAATGAATTATAAATTATATATTTCAACTATTCATCAACTTATTACAGAGACCAGTGACATAAAGATTTATAACATTTGTGTTTAATGAAATATTTTCCTGAAAGTGACTTTGAGTGCTTATAACTGTTTATAAAAGCTTATAAGCTCTCTTTATAGGCATAAAGTGTTGTCATTATTTACCTCTTTGAAAGACACTGCATACATAGTAGTAAATAATGACTTATAAATGCTTATAAATGTTCTTTACATAAAAAGATCTTTAAGTAAATTGCAGTTTGTTTTAAGCAATTGTTTTAAATTGCAGTTAGTTTTAAAATCAGTTTGTTTTAAGTAAGAATGTCCAAACATCCGAAGTCTCAAAAGTTTAAGTTCATATTATAATGCATTATGTCACTTTGTGTTATGAAGCCTTTTGTCAAATTGTTATAACAAATCATGACTATAGTTATGAATATCTATGTACATTAACAACAGCTTATAAAGTGTTATAAATATTTTATAAAGCTTTATAAATGCACTTACAATGCATTATGAATACCGGATTTATAGAAAGTGTTACCAAATAGTTTTGTGCTGGATAAATGGATAAACTTAAGAGTGGAGCTGTATCTTTTATTACAGACCTCCACTCACTTAATAACATTAAATGCACTGTGTAAAAGAAAAGAGAACATAGTACAGCATACGTTCAAGACAAATGATTTGCCAGCCTTCAATGAAGTAAAATGAATGTGGAAATGGATGAAAAGAATGTCCATCACCAACTTATATTAATTAATGCTGGTAGAAGAGGCTCTGAACTGACGTCCCATGTGAGCCTGACTAAGCTTCATATGGGTTTTGAAGGATGGAGCGTGAGGCCAAGACACCCAAGAGGCTCTGCTGGACTCATGGCGTCATCATTAGCTCTGACTGATGATCGTGAATATTCTATCCAGTTTTCTCTGAGATAGAAATCTGGGTAAAATCTGGGTTTATTCTGTGAAGATCAAGCAGAACCAAAGGGTTTAAATCCTTACCTGACCTAAAAGAGTACCATAGGTTTGTTGTGCAACATGGAACTCAGCATGTTATTAGCAAATTAGTTAAATTCTTTAATAAAAAATAGTTATTTTCATGTATTATAACCTCCAGCTGTAGGTTGGTATTTCGGTACCCGATACTGATGCTGTTAACAGATAAAAGCTTGTCATCTCAAAGTCGGGAATCAAATGTAGAAGCATCGCAAAATCAGATTGTAATGATTTCCAGGACAGAGGAAGGATTCTATTCTGTAAATGAAACTGGGTGCTTGTTCTGGTTTGGAATTACATCATTTCATGGGTTTGAAATGTGATTGTCCCCTCTGTTTTAAACTGACAAGAGAAGCTAAGCTTTGCGAAGTATGAAATCTAATTCCCGCATCCGGACATGATGTGCTTATGGAACTAGGAAAAAGGGAATTCATTTTGATGTTTCACATGCAAATAGTTTTATGGTTTCCCACTAGTTTGTATTACAGGATGCCATAAAGTGAAAAAGTGCAGCTCTGAGATATTGAAACCGTTCATGCATATCACTCTTTGAGTTTTAAAGTTGTGGCTGGTTTAATAGAGAGTCACAAGAGCTAGACTCGAGCTCTGATTTGTCAGCGCTACCGCCATCTCTGTAGCTATATGAGAATGTTGCGATGACTTAATCCCACAGATTGGCTTAAGTTCAAAGTTCACACAGGGATGAGGGTGTGAATTTGTTTAAGGGAATACAACCTTGTTTGTAGAAAACAGGGGGATGTTTACAAGTGTAAATACAGAAAAGTGTTTCCATGAATCACCGCGTTTTCCATGAATTAATTTATTTTCCATAGCCTTTCTGCAGTATACATTTTGGACCTTTTGCAATGGAAAATGTTAGCTTTGTTTTGACTTTAAACCTTAAAACAACTTTTAATGATAATTTAAAACAATATACAATAATATACAAAATACACACACATAACATTGAATAAATGTTATTAGTTGAAATTAATAAATAATTAAAATTATTATTATTGTCTACTGACTTAAATATTATATAACTATTCAGTATGAATGTATGCATAACAACAACAATAAAAATAATAACAATAATAAGAAGAATAAGGAGAAGAATAAGAAGAATGAAAATAATAAAGTTAATAAATATTCCTGATTATTTTTCTACTTCTTGTTATTATTGTCATCATGATTTCTGGGGGTATTTAATGTTGCCTGCTTGAACATACCATCATTTAGACACCTGCATACTTGCATACACCTGCATGTAGACAATAAATAATGCAATACAACTCAAAACATTTTCATCACATGAAACTAGCGTAAACATTTTTTACTCAGGTAACAGTTTCTGTGATGCTTTTCCTGCTGTAGTTATATAGTCAGAGATACTATGTTTATTACGTAATATACATAAATATATATATTAACTTCTGTAGCAATAAACCATATTATTTTTCCCCGTCCATTCGAGACATAAGTTTTTTATTTTATGAAAATATTTGTCTTTGCTTTGAATCTTGGCCAGACATAATCAGATACGTTTAAAATAGAGGATCCAAAAAAAAAACTGTTATGCTTCATATTTAATTTCATGATTTTAACAGTTAGGGCAATGTTTATCAAAATGCATCACTTATAAACCAGCATTGTGGATTATGCAAACATTGTTTAGAGGATAAATATTGATGTGCACCACAACAGCACATACACAAATAACCAGGTGCTGGCAACTAAACTAAAAACAATCACATGGCATTTAAATAACAGAATTATATTTTTAAGTGCTTTTTTGCAAACTTTGCATTTTTGGACAAATGACCAGAATAAACAGAAAATAAACACAAAGCCTGAACATTTATATCTTGCATGTTGCTTTGTTTTTACTTTTATTTTTCATTTTATTCTCTTTTGTTCTAAATTGAAACTGGTTATCTGAGTTATTGATACTGTGAGTTGTATTGTTATTTTGTGTTTGCAAGCAGGGACATTTTATTTTGGATTAGAGGCTGTAACTGAAATGCAATAGCCATTATAACGCAATGCAACCTGGAATTATGTCATTACAGAGCATTATACACTGAATACTGACAGATAAAGTGTTGCTAATTTACAGACTGGATTGTTTTAGGAGGAGAAAGAAAATCCACTCATAACTATAGCATATTAATCTCCCCAAAGTCGGTTTTTGTTTTTATTGCATATTATAAAATATAAGGTTGTAATTTTTTAGCAATATATAGCAAAATTTACCAGTATGTGGCCTTTACCCACTTCTACAGTACATGTGCACTACATGTTCACCACAAATAGGTCCACAATCTGATGGTGCATGTTGTTGTCTTGTGACGTCATTAAATGCTCCACTTTCTGTGTTTAAACTCCCTCTAAATGTTTGGTTTTAATTCAGGTGAATTATGAAGAAAAATCTTTATCAGTCAGAATTTCTTGATCAGTTTGTGCATAAATTCGCTGTTTCGAAGCTTTAAGGTGTGTTGGATGCTGATTCTATTACTTTTACAAATGCTGTATAAAACACAAGCAAGCCACCCAAATGAAAAGTGCCGATATGCCCTGCACATGAGTCGTATGCTCATATGTTGCACTCTGTTTTATTATCTGTTAAATTGAACTGATTCTCCTTGCAATTTTATTATTCAATATAACAATAGCATGGTGACAAAAGAATACTATAGAGTGTTGTGATTTGTCTCTGGAGCCTGAAGACCTATGTAGCTATAAAAGACAAGATTCCATCTAAGAAAAGCATTATAGAGAGATCGCACTTCACCCGTATTGTGGGCCTCTCAACAGCTGGATCACATGAAAGCAGATGATTGCATATACAGATTGTTCTGCATCAGTTGTGACATTGGATTTTTTTCTTGATGTATAATATCAGAGAACAGCCATATCAGTTCAACAATACATGGAACTCCTTGATCAAAACATCTTAAAGCGATCTGATTTGGACTTACATTAGTAATATAAAATTTGCCAAATAAAAAATTAAAACAAAAAAAAATGTGTATTTTGGTAACACTTTCTATATATCCAGTATTTAAAACGCATTATAAGTGCATTAATTCAATATTTATAATACTTTACAACATTTGTCATAAACCTTTGTTAATGTATATACATTTTCATAATCAAAGTGTTATAACAACATGACATGAATATATAACATTATAACAAATTATAACACACTGTGGGTCAGTTGTAGGCTTGTGGTTAAGGAATCAGCCTTGTGAGCTTAGTCCCCAATCCGATTCCCAATCCCACCAAGCTCAGTGGCTGAAGTGCCCTTGGGCTAAGCACCTAACCCCAATTGCTCTGCTGTGGCACTGTGTACAAGGCTGCCCACCTAACTAGGGTTAGGTGCCTTGCCCAAGGGCACCTCAGCCATAGAACAAGATGGGACCAGGAATCAAACTTGGAACCTTCAGGTATTTCTGCCTTGATTTTCAGAAATAATTCCGTATTGTAAAAAGCACTATACTAATTAATTACAATTTTAAAATCAGTCTTAATCTTAAGTGTATGAAATATTCATTATGCGACACTGTACATGGCAAGGATATATTATATTTAAATATAATGGTTTACTGCAATCAGATAGCCAAGCACTAGCCAGTAGCACTGATTTAAACACCTTCTGTACTTTCTAATTGAAAATTGTTACAGTCAGAGATTCACACATTTGTAATATTGTATGTTTATTTTTTATTTTTTTTATTTTTATTTTTTTGGTGCAGTGCTGGTGGTAGTGGTTGTGGGGGTGGACATGGGCGTTACTGAAGCTGTCTGTCAAATGAGCCCCCTACAGTGAGTCTTTAAAACAGCCTTAAAACTGGCTTTTTTGGGGGAGAAAAATACGTCACCAATACGTTCAAAATTAAAACCCATTTTAAAATAATACTTTAACTTTAGATAAAAATATATAATGAAAGAAAACTGTTTATTGTGCACAACCTTTTTAAATGTATTTTATTTTGTAGTTCAGTTGTAGATAAACTAATATTAAACATGTATTAAAATGTGCAACGCAGAATTACTTAAATTATATCAATACACAGAATTCGACAGGGGGAGGTCTAACTTGCAATTAGTTTGTTAATAAAGACTGCATTAAAGCTGAAGCACATCGACAGACACATTATTTAAGTAACCTGAGAACAAATTTGCAGGTTTTACACTGAATCTGACACTGAATCACAGAATCTGAATATTTATTTATGGGTTTAAAATCAAAGCTTGAATAAAAAGTGTTTTGTTACATAGATTTTAATATTGAGAGGGAATATAAAGTCTGAATGCTGGAAGAAAAGATATTTCAGAGCTAAAAATCCTTGTAAAAGAGAGGGTTTAGGTAATACTATGGATCAAAAACAATTACCTGTGAACCAAGGAGCTGATCTTAAGTTCTAAAACATCATGTAGATTAAGTGGCATTCCATCATGATATATTTGATATTTAGGGCATTGTGTTATGACTGCTTTAATATGAGTTACTCTCATTTATAACAAGCCTTTAATGCGTGTGCCTGACGCCTGACATTTAGCTACAAGGGCAATCGGCCAAAGTCACTACTGCGGTCTGCATGAGGACATTTGTTAAAAGTGCCTCCTCCTCTTGCTCATGAAACACATGATGGAAGACTAGAGAAACTAATCATGACCAATAGAGTGAGGGGTTATGCTTAAGCAATTAGAGCCTGCTGGTGGTCTTTGCACCGCCTCATAAACTAGAAAATGCAAACCAGACATCAGGATCATGACATTTGGATATAAATAAGACTTTAGTGATATGTTTATCTAAATGAGTTTATTGTAAAGTGAAAAGGATTTTGACGTTTTAATTTGTGCAAGAATTATACTGACTAATAATCCTGACAGTGAATTTTTATTTGCTATTTACCTGTTTATAGGTAATATCTTGCTTTTTGCTTTATGTTAAATACATAATCTAAAGGTTTGGCCACCCCCTAGTTGAGTTCTGTGTATTATTGATATAATTTAAGTTATTGTAAGCACACCTTTGCACATTTTAATGCAGTTACAGGTTTCTTCATCGAAAACTTCATGAAATTTTTTGATGAATATTAGTTTATCTACAACTGATAAGAAAAATTAGGCTTTGAGTTACCTTTCAGTTATCGGTAAACATTTGCACACCCTGCCTAATGTATTTGGTTTTGTGTCAGTAACATAAAATATAGGAACATAATTAAATAGGCAAATTTTTTGCAAATCTTCAAAGAAAGAAACACAAAACTTGCAACTACTTTTGTCAAGGTATATAGGTATTAATTATATAGATACAATAAAATAAATATAAGAACATATTAATAATTAAATATCATTTTTTAATTGAGAGGCGGCAGAGTGGCTTAATGGTTAGCAGGTTCTCCTCTCAGGGCTGAGAATACAGGTTAGAATCACGAACTATCCCTATATAGAGACTGTCTGCCTGTCTGACTGTCTGAGTGAGTAAATGTGTGCCTAGTGATAGATTGGTGCTCTGTTCGCTGTGTATCTGCCCCGAGCCCAAACGTTCTCCCCTGGATGGGCATGGAGAATCCCCTGGCAACGGAAGTCCTTAGTAAAGGATTAAGATATAATGAGATGAGATGGGATTATTATTTTATTACTGATATACTAACATGGCACGGTGGCTTAGTGGTTAGCACGTTCGCCTCTTAGCGCTAGGGATTCCCGGTTCGAATCCCCATCTGGGTGGAGTTTCCATGTTCTCCCCGTGTCTGCGTGGGTTTTCTCCGGGTTCTCCGGTTTCCTCCCACAGTCCAAAAACATGGATCAAGTTAATTGATTTCTCAAAAATTGCCCCATTTAGAGTGTGTCTGTGTGAGTGTGTGCCCAGCGATGGATTGGCGCCCTGTCCTGGGTCTATCTGCCCAGCGCCCGAGACGTTCTCCCCTGGATGGGCATGGGGAACCCCACCGTGACCCTAATAGAGGATAAGCGGGAGATAATGAATGATGATATATTAACATGTGGTGTGTAATTTTACAAAAAAAATCCTTCCTCTCCAAAGTTTGCCTTTTGAATGTTACGTTACATGATAATAATATTTTTATAGCACCTTCTAATTTTAACTTTAACCTCTAACTTTAATATAGAAGCATGTTTTCTGGGGAAATTTTTTTTCCTGCATTTCAGCTCATTAGTGTTTAAAAGTACACGAACAGATACGTTTTTAGAAATTCTGGGTGTAGTTTAACATTGCCAATGAATATGCACGCAATAAAAATGGTGAATGAAACACTGGGTTCCCTTTCTCTCTGAAAACATTTCCTTTTATTTCAATAAACATGCGAACCAGGGTTGAAATCTGACAGTGGTTTTCAAACATTTATATACTCAGTTTTACCATCAGTGCTACAGAGAGAGCAGCCTAAAACCATTTTCACTTTGTTACCACTAACCTACCCCATATTCATTGCCTTGAACAGAAGCCAGCTTACACAGATGGAGAAGGCATAAAAGAAGGCAATTAAAAACACACTGTATTCCTAACAGTGGCCTTTTGCACCGGCACTTTTGAAGAGGGAGCGTCTGCTAAAGAGATAAAGTGTTTGTTTAGCTTCTGTTACACTTTGGCCACCGGCAGGCCCAAATGACACGTCCATTCACTTGAACCTACCTACTGTTTATTTGCTTTCACAGCTTTAGGAGAGGCTGCACGTTTGGTCTTTAAAGGTTAATTGTTGCCTGCACCTGTCTGAGTCGACCCTGTTTGTTACAAAGTCTGCTACTTCATTTTGGGCCAGTAGAGAAACTTCGAAGTTAAAAAAACAGACATGGAATGAAAACTTTAAATACTTCAACATCCTCTCCCCTGCACTGGGCCTTTGCTCTGTCTGTTTGAATTAGCTGTTTTACAGAAGATGGAGTGGAAAGACAGGATGTAATCCTATACCACTTTTACTTCTGAAGGATGAGGTATGATGAAGCAAGCCATTTGGTACAGATAAACAAGTTAATTTTGCTAACGACTGAACGACTGAAATTCATCATACTATACAAGCTGAACAGACATCGACCAGAAGCCTAAACCTCAAATGCTAGTTTTTATTAAGGGGTATGTTAAATACTAGTGATTTTTAATTATGCCCCATGATGAATTTGAACTGCAAACAAAAAATGCCCTATTTAATTTTTTTGTAAATACACAGAACTGCTACAAATAACCTACTGTATGAATGACCTTGTTACAACCAGGATATCTTTTTAATCATCTTGCATTTGCATTGCTTTAAGACTTTAACCGCGTGCATCGAACATTTAGCCGCACGTCAGGCGGAATAAAATTCTATTTCATGTGCAAATCAGCTAATAACCCATGATCATTATCTTTTTTTGTTGTACCTCATTTTCGGTTGCTTTATGTAAAAGATAGGGGCCACATTACAAATTGTGTTTTTCCGTGGTGAGTTCCGCGGCACTAACATTGGCATTCATGGACCACGTAGGTTACAACGTAATGGGTTGGGTGGGAATTTGGTTAGCAAATGTGTCTTGGTAAAACTGATGTATTGACACACATTTTACATTTGGAATTAATATGTCTTTAACCACATTTGAAACTAATTATTTATTTATGTAAATTATATCGGGACCAAAAATGAAAATTAAGATATTATTTTAGATATACCTTGGATGTATTTACACGTGTCTTTTTCATATTGGGATACATTCTGGATATTCAATTTAATTTAACATGTAAACAATTTTTCTTACTGGAGAACTGTGTTCTTTTGACTTTTTAAAATCTGGTATGCATTCATAATGCATTATAACTGCACTGATATAGCTTTAAAAAGTAATAATAACACTTCTTATAAGCCTCTTTTAATGCACATAGCTGTATACAATCTCACTCAAAGCAACAATTTGCTATTAGACATTATAACAAAGTCATAATATATTTTTAAACTCTATGCCCTAAACCCTGTCAACTACACTATGCAGAGAATGTGGTAAAATAGCCAGCTTTAGGTTAATAGTTTGCCAGAACCGATAACTATTTGAAAACACAGTTCAATTTAACATTAAAATTTGTCCCAATTATGTTGATTTTCAGAAGATTTTTTGGTAACACTTTCTACAAATAGATGGAGCATTAAACAGCACATGATAAAAAAAAACTTTGTTTTTAATTACTTCTTGTGTTCTTATATGCTGATATTTTTATTAACAATCGAATGAACAGGGCAGAACTTTGGCATAATGGTGAACCCCGTGTTTTCTCTGTGTCCGTGTGGGTTTTCTCTGGGTTCTTTGGTTTCCTCCAACACTCCAAAAACATGGATTCAAGTTGAATCAGCTGTTCTAAATTGCCCCTATTTAAATTGCCCCTATATAGTGTATGTGTGAGTGTGTACCCAGCAATGAATTGGTGCCCTGCCCTGGGTGTATCCGTCCAGCACCTAAACCATTCTAATGGGCATGGGGAAACCTATGAACGTAGTAGAGGATTAAATAGAACAATAAAATAATAAATAATAAAATTATTATATAATTAGTAATTGTAATATAATAATATAAAAAACAAAAACGAAAAAAAAAACTACAAAGAAAACATGAAATCAACATGATCAAATTTGGTTGCTATTACATTGCTTCTACTTCACCAAACAATTCATTAGCCCTGTTTCTTTATCTCATTCCTATTTGTCTGCTTGTGTTTCTTCAAAAGAATTACTTTTCAGAGGTGAAAGTTGAAATTGAATCATAATTCTAAAATATTTATTACATTTCAAGCAAGTGGTTATGTTTCTGGCAACTTAGTTTTTATATATCAAACGCAGACCATTCAGGAACGAATCTGTTTCATTTTTTCCATGGTAAACCATGCCATGCTGAAGCACAAGGCCGGCATGTCGCTGTCTTCCTCAAAACTGCAGCCATCTAGTGAAACAAAAAGTAGAAATGACATCTAAATCAATAGGTCTTCACAACTGCTTGTTTAAAGGTTGGCAGGAGTTGGAGTTTTACTGCCAGGCGGCTTTCTGACTGCAGATTTTCCTCTTCAGAGGCTTACAACACGCACCAAATGTTTCACATTACCGGTGTGAAAATCCTCCTATTCTTTTGCCTCCCCCCACCCTTTTTTACAAGCACATGCACCCATGGAAATTTGATATTTCATATTTCATTCTGGTTTGTGGATGTCATTGTGAGGGACGCTGGTTCACATGCAACTGCCTGGCCGGCCTCTTTGATCATCCTGACCACGACTAATCACAAATGGAGAACAAATGAAAGAAATATTGACAGATTTCATGGGAATTGGCAGGATGACTTAAGCTTTCCAATTCCGATGTACAAATGGTCAGTGGGTGCTTATTGACATAAGCAATGGGTTTTTCAGCATGGGGTTAAGTGTGCATGTCCTTAAAAGAGTGAGCGTACTTTCACTCTTAAAATAATATACGTTTCAGAAAAATGAAAACAAAGGGAACATGTTCTATGAATCGGTTATTCATAATGCATTATAAGTACATCCATAATGCTTTATAACATTTGTCATAAACCTCTGTTAATGTACATAGATATTCATAATCACAGTGATAATCACAGTGTTATAACAGTATGATATATGGCACAAATTGGCATAATATATTATCATCTTAACTTTTACAAAATTTGGATTCTTTAGACTTCATACAGCATGATGTCACCTTACTTAAAGTCTATAAAATAACAGCATATTACCTATGTAAATAAAGAAAACCTTTAAGTGTTCATTAGCAGTTATAAGTCCTCAAAAGTTATTTTTAAAGAGGGCATCGATTACACAACACAAATGTTATAAAGCTTTATGACACTGGTTGCTACAAGTTAATTAGCAGTTAAAATATAAGTTTGATAATGCATTATGTCACATTGTGTTATGAAGCCTTATGACATTTTTATAACACTTTATATGTGTGGTTATGATCATCTAAGTACATTAACAAAGGCTTTTACGTGTTCTTGTGTTTGTATTGCATTATGAATACTGGATTGTGATGGAAAATGTTATCAAAACAATTAGTCATATTTTTAGAACAATAATCCATAATTCAGAAGTCAACTTTAATTATACATGTATCTGAAAAAAGATACAATTACATAGAACTAGACACAATATGATTATTTTTAGAAATTATTCACTTATTATTTTTCTTTACATGTGATCATGTAAAACTTGTCGCTGGGATTGTATAATTTTATTATTTTATATGTGTTTTTTTGCACTCCCCCTATACACACACAAATATACACATACACACATAAAACCCTAAGACGTCGTTTTTCACCCTACGTAAATGCCGGGTCATGCCTGGCCACAGCAGCAGGTGACAGGAGTTAGGTCATTATGTGGTTGTTAGAACGATTTGAAACCTTCAAGCAACTGCTTGGTTCAGAGGTGAGAGTGATCACACACACTGTGAATGTTTGTTTTTGCTTTTCCCGTTTCGTGCTTCCTGACTGAGGATGCTGTCTCATACCAGGCTAGTGCTTTCTCTTTAAGTGGCATGTAATGTGTCCCATCTATACAAAGACAAAAGCAGCACAGGGATGCAGAGCAGCGAGGGTGTTTCATGCTGATTTAGGAAAGGATCGGACGCATTTTCTCATGGCTGTCTCAATTGACAATGCAACACGGCTGCTTTTGTCATTAGAGTGCAGGCAGTAAATCAGGAAATTACAAAACCTAGGCTACACTTTTGTTTAATTTGCTCACATGGATGAATTTGAAGATTCAGGGCATGTGCACATTGCTGTTCTTTTGCTAATTTTGATGATCTTATATTAGTAGATTAATTATTTAAAGATTTTGGCATTCAGTCAAACAATTCTTACCCACCATGTTCCCGCCATACCTGTTTGCAGTTATAGCTCATTAAGTGTCCAAAGTCTAATTCTTCTCTAGTTCATACCCTTTCATACCCATACACTTTTTTATTGGGAGTGATAAATAATCTTCATTATCTAAAAAGACTAATAATATCAATTCAATTTCCTCACTTTTTTATGCATCTTTCTGCAATGTTCTGCTTATTTGAGAAATGTTTCAGATTTAAACCATACCTTTGTTAAGTTGTCTCCAACGTGGAAAAAGGTAAGAAAACAGCAGTAATGGCTCATAAATTATAACTTTTATGAAAATTCTAAATTCAGAATGGGTGTATGTGCTTCAAAATTCATTGGTTATACCAGAGCCAATATATTCTCTAAGCCCATTATTCTGCAGATGTGCTGTAAAGAAAGAAATACAGATACATCCATATGGAAACCAATAGTCCAGAGAACCATTTAAGTTCATCTTGGTACAGAAAAAACAGTATGCATTAAATGATAAATATAATAAGTTACTGATATAATAAGATACTGCTGACTTTTCTTTTCTTTTTGCTTTAATTTTAATCAATAGACAGTTCTGTTTGTATTATTGTATTTTTACTGTACTTTTATAGAACAGACTGCATCCTTAGAAAAAAAGTTTGCTTTCTCAAATAATTAACCCTGTCAAACATCAAAGGCAACAGGAAGCTACTTTAACAAGTACAGGATTCACATACCACATGAGTATTTTACCATACTCATGGTGTAACCAAACCAAAACACATGGACTGAGAAGAAGGGGTTTGAATCTGTCAATCACTGGACGTCACAGTTTGTCATGCACAAAGATCAGAGAGTGCAAAAAAAACACACATGGACAAAGTCAAGAGAGGTGACCTGCATGTAGAAATGGAATAGATGACTTATTTAAAATCAATAAGATAATATCATTAACAGCTCTTTTACAACACAAAAGATTGACTGGTGCAACGTGATGCTACAACAAAAGGCTCAACCGCAATCTGCTGTTTAAATGTAAAACCTCAAGCTATTGAGATGTTGATGCTGAGCAAAATGTATTACTGCTGCTTTTTGAAAGTGGTGAAGATCTTTCTTTAAATTTGCTCGAACATTCCACAAACATGGAAATCTATTTAGTTCTACACAGCATGCTTATTTAATAGCCAACCACCTGGTCTGGGTGCTTAAACTGAGGGAAAACTAATTCCTCTTTGGAATGTCAGATGGGATCTTAAGACTGTGCACCTGATACTAAAAAGAAGTTCACAGGGCTCCACCGCAAGACAGATTGCTCCCATGAGGACAACCTCCGTTCCTCCGGTTTGAATGCTACAATCCGCACTTTTTTCATCCAGGCTGCTGGCACATCTTTGACAACCTCCCAACTTGTGTCTCTGAACCTGGCAGGGGAGAAGATACATAACACTCCAACTGGTCTGTGAGCTTCTCAGCAAAGATGGGCCCCTCAGTACCCTGACTTTCTTTGGGTTTTTTGATGTCTTGGACCCAACTGTTATCCAGGAGCTTGTGGAGATTATGGGGAGGTGATGTTTGAGCCAATGGAATTGTGAGAGGAAGTAAACTGGATTGTGATATTGAGATTCTGCTGGCCTCTTACAGGAGTTTAAAGCCCAGAATGGATGGCCCAGATCATTGCTATGTTCTTTGTAGGGTTTGTGCATATGTCTGTATGGGTTTCCTTTTTCAGTCATGACAGCAGGGTGATTTGGAGGAACTAGGTCACTTTTACTCCTAAATTGCCCCAGATATGAAAACATTAACTAATATAAATTAGACATTAACTTGTCTTTTTGTAGTTTATAGTCTGTTTGTAATTGTTTTTTATAGTTGGATGATTTTGGTGTAAGTTGTTTTGTGGTTGTAGTTGTGGAGACACCTGATACAGAGGGAATGGTGGTGGGTTTGTAGGTGGTGGACCCTTGGATCCAGCCTCACACGGAAACCCACAGGAGACCAAATGAAACAAAACCTGAATGAAAATAATCATAATTGTGTATCAATTGGCATGATCCATTTCCAGTACAACTGATAAAGCCTTGTGCATTTAACACCCATGTTCCAGCTTTCTTGATTGAGTGCTCTGCAGGTTCCACCAGTTTAGCTGTTCTCATCAATGGTGCAGGAGTGTTATGCTCCACTGTGCTAAAACCTTTTCAAAGAGCCAGGCTTGAATCTCGATCTGGGAGAATGTCCCACGTTCTCCTTGTGTTTTCTCCGGCTTCTTCGGTTTCCGTCCACAGTCAAAAACATGGATTTAAGGTAAATTGCTCTAAATTGCCCCTATATAGTGTCCAGCGATAGATTGGCACCCTGTCTTCTGTGTATCTGCCCAGTGTCCAAAACGTTCTCTCTTGAATGGGCATAGGGAACCCCCTGCGACCCTAGAAAAGGATTAAGCAGAAGATGAAATTAGACTATTTTCTGTAGGCTGTGTAACCTGAAAATGTCTTCTGGTCTTAAGACCATGTGGATTTAAGTCAAAGTACTTCTACCTACATGCTAACTTCCCAAGGTCATTCACGCTTGAATTTGTATTTAAAGAAATGTCTCCTTTCTTAGGTCCTAGAGGTTTTAAGCTGCCTTTCGCTCAACCCTTAACACCTATGAAACAGAACAGCCGAGGAGCTTGCTCTGTGCCTCCCAAGGCCTGTATTATTGCTCAGGTTTACAGGGACTTGAAACAATTGTGTCATAAAGATTACAAGATTTAAGCACCTTTCTATAAAAAAAAGAGCCAGCGATCTAAATGTCAGAACCATTACTTCAACAGGTCCTTCTCGTTAGCCATGAAATTTAACACTGATGTATTAACTGGCTGGGAAAGAACTAAGCACTTGCTCAAAGTACTGGGAAAGAGTGTACATGTTTTACTCAGAATCTAGGAATATTTTGACTTTATCAGTGTCAACTTTATCAATTTACTTTAATTCATTATCAGTGAATTAATTTACCTATCAATCTGAAGGTTGAGGGTTCAAATCGGAGGTCACTGAAGTTACCAATGTGGGTCCTTGAGCAAGACCCTCATTGCTCCAGGGATGCTGTAGCCAACCCTGTGCTATCTTTGTAAGTCGCTTTGGATAAAAGCGTCTGCTAAATGACCAAATGTAATGTAAAATGTACACTGCTTTGCAGCAGTGGGAAGCCTTGTTAATGGCGCCCGGGAAGTAAATGGGGTAGGTGCCTTGCTAAAGGGCACTTCAGCCCAAGCACATAGTACAGTCCAAGTACATAGACCGAGAACAGACCCAGGGACCTTTAGGTCACAAGGCTGGTTCCTTAACCACAAGCCTACGATTGCCTCATCGTTGTGCTGCTATGAATGGATCAGACACAGCAGTGCTGCTGGACAGAGAACAGTACACCAATCGATAAACACAGGTGTCTATGCCACTTATACCATCATCCACCTCCCTGATAATACCTGCTCTGTGGGGGGTCCTGATCATCAAAGAACACAGTAAAGAGGACTAACAGAGTATGTAGAGAAACAGATGAAATATAGAATGAAAATGTAGAACTACAAAGTCTATGTATATGGTAATTGGAGAAACAATTAACTGTACCTTATAAAATGGCCGGTGAGTGTATATGCTTTAAAATAAGGTGCACAATCAAGTGCACAGCTACAAGTCACGTTGATTTTATAAGGCTGAAGGTGAGGGGTAGCTTTTCAGTAAAATGCAGATCTATCACAAGCTGAAATTCCAGGCTATTTGTCACACAGCATGCAGCAGTGCCTCGAATCAGATCACACATGAGGATCTTCTGTGCACCACGAGAAAACATGTGTGCTTGAAATGTAGAACCATGCAAGTTTTACCCATGTACAGTTTTGTCATACTAAATGACAAATATTTGGTTAATATTTTGCTAATTTAGATTTTTATTAGGAATCTCACATTATATACGATACTTATAATGATACTTATAACATAAAACAGTTTAGAAAAGAACAATATGGCAAAGGCTATTATGTCTACATTGGTTACGATGTGGGTACCATCTGCTACTTCTGTTGAAATTGGAGAGTTGATAAAGGCTGGACTGTGTGAAATAACCAACTGACTGCATTTCGAATCCTGAAGGTCATGGGCAACTGGTTTGCACTTATGTCCAAAGGCATGGTGGTGTTTTACTCAGGCTCTGCTTTTGCTGTGAGGTTAACTGAGACGTTATCTGGACATCCTCTGATATAGATGTTATGCGTTTCAGTGGAATCGAATGTGAGGCTGCCTGCCTGTTTGGGGTTACAGATCATATTGCCACCATCAGCTCAATAAAAGCATAAACGATTCCACTGTCTCTAATGTACAAAGTAAAAAATATTCTTATGGTCCAGATCTCGTGTTTGATCTACATCTCGCTGGTTTGGCCTGACTGAAGTCTGGCATCAAATCAGTGGCAGTAAATAACACCTGCATCTCAGAGTATTTTGCTATGCTCTGCTGCTGTAGTGGGTACACAGAGGGGCTTTCTCAGTCATGCAAATAACCAGTAACATACAAATGATACTTGAGATCCTGTTTTCCCTTGTTCCTGACCAATATATGAACTTTTGCTAACACTTTCTATGAATCCAGTATTCGTAATGCAATTATAACACTTCAAAAAGCACACTTCATAACAACTGTCATGAGCCTTAAATATAGATATACATAAATGTCCATAATCACAATCCTACATTGTTATAACAATATGACATAAGGCTTTATTACACAAATTGTTATAATGCATTGTTGTTATAATAAAAACTCTGGATTCTTTGGTTTTGCAGACATTTCTTACTTAATAGACTT
>JAFMOD010000632.1:658633-699378 GCA_019802435.1 Corydoras maculifer
CCTCCCACAGTCCAAAAACATGGATCAAGTTAATTGAATTCTCAAAAAAATTGCCCCCTATAGAGTGTGTCTGCGTGAGTGAGTGTGTGCCCAGCGATGGATTGGCGCCCTGTCCTGGGTCTATCTGCCCAGCGCCCGAGACGTTCTCCCCTGGATGGGCATGGGGAACCCCACCGCGACCCTAATAGAGGATAAGCGGGAGATAATGAATGAATGAATGGTTCTCTGTTCTCTGTTGGTCAGGAGCATCACAGAACAGTGACATTAATGTGGTGAGGGGGTTTTTGTGCAGCAGTTTAAACACCTCAGTGACACTGCTGGGATAGGAATAATTCACCGAGCAAATAATCCCTGCTCTGTGGTGGTACTATTGGGGTCCTGACTATTAGAACAGAGTACACAGTAAGGGGATGTACACAGTATGTACTGCAGTCCATAAACTACAAAGTCCAACTTTACAGTAAGTGGAACTGAGAACATGGAAAATAAGAAGAGCAAAAACTAGTTTTTTTATTACTTTCTGTGCTTTATAGTTCTGGAGTTGAAATATTTAGTGGGTTTTTCTCCTCTCTGCTTCTGCCCTTTCAGATGTGACATATTATGATTCAAAGGCTTTAAATATGAGGTGTGTCATTGGTAAAGATGGCATTCTTCATAAAATGAAAGTAGGAAAGGCACTTTTTGTGAAAGAAATGCAAAAGACTTAATTGAATTCTGTGTATAGCCTGTGCAAATGATTCCTGTATTACGTTTCCACCAGCGTAGGCAGTGCACCGAGTAAACTCTGCAAGGTTTTGTTTTCATAAGTACCTGACTAGCTTGCAACCAAATGTAGCGTGGCATTTTCCTACACAGGTGCGCTTTCAGCATGTTGCAATTTAGGTCAGAGAATTAAGTACAAGGCATGAACCCTCCTCAGATGTGGCAGTCAGCAAAAAAGGGTGGGAAAAAAAGTATCAACAAAACTTCAGCTTGTATTGATGATGCCAAGCCATGCATATCAATCATCTCTTCAACTGTGTCGAATCTGTTTCCAGCGTGTTGTTTTAGCAGGAGGTAACACTCCCATCTAATGTGAACGGTGGACAGGTTGCCACAGGCCAGTGTATAATTCATTGTTCATTGTTTAAACAGTGATAAAACCTCTTTCAATGACATGAATTCCTTTGCTTTTGCTGAGTCATAGCTCTGAGCCAATATGAACACAAATATGCACTGATTTGCCAGATTAATTTTATTATTTTACACACACACACACACACACACACACACACACACCACATTTATATACACACTGCTCAGCCGTGACATTAAATCCACCTGATTAATATTGTTAGTCATGTGTAGGCATGAATGCTGAAGGTGTCCTGTAGTACCTGGTGTTTGAGTAAGCAGCAGCTTCATGTGAATTGTCTTTTCATCCTATCCCATCTGTTCTTAATCAGCTTGAGATCTGGAAATTTTTTTTAAAAGTTAAATCAGGTTCTTTCTATTTGGTAAGTTCCTTTAACCTTTTCTGAGCAATTTTGAGGGACCACTGCCTCTCAGCGCTGGGTATCCAGATTTAAATCCCGATCTGGGTGAAGTTTTCATGTTCTCTCCGTGTCCACATGGGTTTTCTAAGGGTTCTCCGGTCTCCTCCCACAGTACAAAAACATGGATTTAAGGAAAACTGGCATTAAAATGTCCTTATCTAAATTGCCCCATATTGTGTGTGTGTGTGCCTAGCAATTCATTGGCACCCTGTCCTAGGTGTATCTGTCTAGCGCCCAAAACGTTCTCCCCTGAATGGACATGTGAAAGATATCAGAATGCATCGAACCTCACAGCTGTCTTAAAAGTAAATAAAGGCCTTTAGTTAAAAATAATTATAGGTCTTAATAAAGTGCTTCTTGATTGTTTACACAATATTCACACAAACTGTATATGTAGTAACACAGGATGGCAAATTTTCCAGGGACCTGATGAATCACTGAAAGAGTTTGTAATATATAAAGG
The DNA here is from genome assembly GCA_019802435.1 of Corydoras maculifer. Taxonomy (NCBI): domain Eukaryota; kingdom Metazoa; phylum Chordata; class Actinopteri; order Siluriformes; family Callichthyidae; genus Corydoras; species Corydoras maculifer. The sequence goes on from JAFMOD010000632.1 coordinate 660,632, forward strand.
CTCTTCTGGGTTTTTGAATAAGGGTATTTGATTACCTTTGTGCCAGAAAAAGAAAAAAATTTATTCCTTTGCTCGACTGGAAGAGTGGAGTTTCATTGATTCCAGGTGTCATCTTTTACAGTTGCTGTCCTCTGAGGGGCAGAATATGTTAAATCTTTGTTTCTTGCCATGGAGATACAGTTCAGCAGGCAGTTTCAGAATGAAGCCGTACAGGATTTACAGATAAAAAGCTGAACAAAATAGTAAAACAAGGGCAAAAGATGAGCGTTTTTCTTTGTCTGATTCATGCTGGTGGGAACACTCTCTCTTCGAGAGCTGACGTAATCATTCTGAAATCAGAATGTCATAAGAAGTGACAGCGAGAACTTGTAATGGGAGGAGGTTTTCACTTTTCTGGCTTTTATCTAGCAAAATATGTTGCTCCATGCAGGTTAGACCATTTCCTTTTGAATGAACCAGAATGCTTTTAATAAAGATGGCATTATGTTTTAAATGCATAGGAATTGTTGTTTCTGTTCAAAGCTCGCAAAGTGCTTTGATGAGGGATACCCTTGTCATCTGATAGTTGTTACAGCCAATGCAGTATTTACTCAGGATCCTAAACAAATGCGCCTACTTCATTTGGATGCTTTTCTCAATAGCGACAAGTTGTCACAAGTATTAAACGGGTAAAACGTTACATACACATATGAAGTTGGTGGACTTGTGGGGGTGGGAAATCCCCACATAAATCCCTGCTTGGTGAAAAAATAAAGAAAAGGAAGGATTTGTCCGTATTGTCAGTGGGAGACAGAGTGTGTGTGCCTGGAGGGGTGGTGATGTGTGATGCACTTTTGTTTACAGAAGAATCAGAAATGAATTAAACCAAGAATGAGTTGTCTTTGTGTCTATGGCAGCTAACAAAACAAAAGTCAAGTGGGTTACCTAAGCCTGGAATAAAGAAAAAATACCTATACTCATTATACTCTCAAAAGACCAAGCCTTCATGGTCACTCACGTTTCAGTCTCCAGTTTTGCTGAAACTAAATAAAAGCAGGTCTAATAAACTAATGAATGCCTCTTCAAATTTAATGGTGAAAAATCATTAAAAAATCCTATTAAATTACAGCAATGTTTACCAATAATTACTCATAAATAATAGGCACAATTATCTGTTTTTGTATGTATTACAAATAAAAGATGCTCTATTGCTTTTAAACACAGTATATGAATTATAATCTTCATCTAAATCCTTAGATTTAGTGTAAAGCAGTAAATCCTGGTATTTAATAAATTCTTTATGTGGGAAAAAAGCAACAGAGATTTTTTTTTGTGATTTACAGTAAATAAAGTAAATAAAGTGAAAATGTAAGTTAATAAAGCACTGATTGTAAAATTTACAATAAATACCAGAAAAGTTTTACAAAATTACAAAATTACAAAATTTCCAAATTACTTGGAAATTATTAAAATTACAAATACATTTTCACTATTTTAAATCCTGTAAGCCTCAATTATGATTACTGGTTGTATATAAAACATAAAATTTTGCTTTTGAAAACGCTTTTAAATAATTTGTACATATTTAATGTAAAAGAAATTATATATGTCAGTGTGTGTTTCTTCTGATGAATGTAATTTTTACTAACAGTGATTAATGGATATATATATATAGTTTCTAATTGCAAATAACAATTAATTAAGAGTTAATGAAAGAGTTTAAGAGTTGTTAAAGTGATGCAGCAGTTGGAGCAACCTTGTGCACACCTTCTTTAAGTTTAGGTTCTCAGTTCCACTTACTGTAGAGATGGACTTTGTAGTTTGTGGCCTACAGTACATACTGTGTACATCCCCTTTACTCTGTTCTAATGGTCAGAACCCCAATAGTACCTCCACAGAGCAGGGATTATTTGGTTGGTACATTATTCCTATCCCATCAGTGTCACTGAGGTGTTTAAATGAAACTACAGCAGCACTGCTGCACTAACACCCCCTCACCCCATCAGTGTCACTGCAGAACTGACAATAAACAATCCACCACCCAAATGATACCTGTTCTGTTCAATAGAGAACAGAGGACCAACAGGGGACTAACAAAAACAAGAAAGCAGATGTACTACAGTCTGTAAATGTAAAACAGAAAAAAAAGTTTAAAAATAAAGTCTGTCAATATGGTAAGTATAGGAAATAGACAAATATATAATTTTTTTCAGGAATCTGGTAAATATTTTAGATTTTACAGGGTCTTCTAAATTTGGCATGACATGTTGCTAAAATTGTACTTCAAGATAAACTTATGTAAGCAAAAGGACTCAAAAATCAATATAGATATGCTTAGCATTTAAAAAAATGTGATGTGTCCACGTTCTTCTGAAGAAGAGGGGGTTTTGCGGGAGATTGCTTCATCTGCTTCACACGCAAATGTCCACAGACAGAAACACACACACACATACATACATACATACATACATACTCAAAGTGGGTTCATTGAAGACTGATGGTAAGAAGATAAAATGGCTTTAACAGCTCCCAGATGCTGGTGGCTCCATGGCGTTGGGCAGGTATTCTGCTGACCTCACACTTCATGAGCCTCAAGCACTCACTGTGACAAGTTTAAAACATATTGAGCATTGGAATTGCAAAATGCATCATGACTCGAAGTGAAGGGAAAAAAGTCAAAACAGCCGTCTAAAACACACCACTTCATTTTAAGGGATAAATATCAAATATGCTAATCAGCGAGGCTGCATGCGTCCTTTTTGTATATGTGTCTTACTTTTCTTTTTCCACGGTGCAACTTTAACCTCCTTAACCTTTCTAATCCCTAAAGCCAAGACACTCAGTAAGTGTTGCTTTTTATTGAGTTTTTAATTGGTTTCCAGGACAGAATGGCTTCCAGGACTCGGTGATGTGCTGTGTGATGTAGACAGATGTCAGGCACATTCTGAGGTGACAGGCGGCGAGTGGAGAGATAATAGTAACTGGCAGAGCACCTGCAACAAAGGCGACTACAAAGAGCTCTTCATCGGCTGCGCTTCCTTCCTCCCCCACCCTCTCGGCCCTGTTATGACCCTGATGGAATTCTGCGCCATCTTGCAAAAGGATTTGCTCCCATCAGACACAATCCTTTAACAGTTTTAACGTGTGGGTTTTCACAAACTGGGCACACGGCTTGGTATGGGTGATGTAGGCCGCCCTGCACCTGCACATAAATCTTGCTGAATTCCTCTTTTTATGAGAACGACACAAAGGGCAAAATAAATAATAAACAGTGACCTGCCTCAGCAAGATGAAACAGAGGTGAGTGCCAGTGATTGGCCACGGGGGGATGTTTTAAAGCTCAGACACTTGCGCCGTGCAGGACAGCACCATTTGTGACTTTGGTTTCTTCATTTTCAGACAGTGAGACATATATAGCTTGTTTTATGACTTCATAAAAAGATTTCTTTTTCCTGGACTCACCTTGAATTTTCAAACAAACACAATGATAGCAGATATTTTTAGTGTAAAATGTCAATCGCGCAATCCGGATCTTGCTGTATTAACATCTCACATTTGCAATTCCAGTTAGGATTTACAGTCCAATCTGATTTACACATCATCTGTTATCTCAATGTTTTATAAAGCCCTCTTTTCGGGACGTCATTTCCAACCCTTTGTTTCAAAACCCATTATCCGAGGCTTTAGAGTAAAAATGTTAGGACCATTCAATGGTAAAGGTGTCTTCCGTTCCTACTCGCATCTGTATCTTCATTTAAATGTGAAAAGCCTTAGTAAAGTAAGCTCTCCACCTGGCATCCAGCATCAACCGTGCCAGTGGCGTAATACAAACAAGGCCCTTTGACAGACATCGCATGTAAAACTATATATAACGTGCCCTTTGTTGGCTCACACCTGGAATAGACTGGTTATTAGTCAAAGTGTGGAAGCCACGGGAATCTGTCTTAAATATAACCATGGCCGCTGAGTAAACACACTATTTCTGGGTTCTATATGAATGCATTACACAGCATTTCTATTGAACTTGAACTGAGAAATGCTCGCAAATTAATATGTTCATTTATTTATATAGTACTTTTTACAATAGTACAATGTTTATAATATGTATATGTAAAGTAACTTTATCTATTTATGTCATCTATGCTGTTTGATTTGAAATAGTATTATTAACATTTCTTGTCTTTATAATAAGAATCATATTTGTATAGTTCTGAAAGATAATATCTGTTCTGTCACTGGAGTGATAAATAAACACATGTATTATTCATTTAGACATTTGAAATTGCTCTATAGCCTGACTCTTTTGAGTTATAGTGCTTTTAATTTAGATGTGCGTGTGAGTGGTCGTTGAATAATTTCATGGTGGGAAGCCTAAGGTTTCAAGGAAAGCTTACTCTGCGACCACTGTCATTTTCCCTATCAAATGAACGTTAGAGAGGCTGGTGCATTCAATGCGGTGGGGAGCAACCACTAGGGTTAATTAGGGGGGGGTTTATTTGGTTGAATTTACATCAGGGTTCACTGCACACATCCTATCTGAAATTGCTAAGAAAGGAGAGAATTGTTGAGCAAAGGAAGCTCGGACAGCCCTGAAACCATGAACTTTGTTTATCTTCCTTTGGGCTATTCAAATCATAATCAGTGCACTGAGCTATTATTGTTGCTTCTTTCACTGTCGCTCCTTTAACATTTCAACTATCACTGTTAGAAGAGGGATATACAAGCAGTGTGATATTTAACACATGCGCTTCAGTCTTATTTTTCTCTTTCTTACAGATGTTTTTATTAAACCTGTTTATTAGCAGGCTTTTATTTGTAATAGCCTTTACATTAGAATTATGTATTGAAATTAAATGAACTTAGATGCATGTAATTAAATGTAATAGGAAAATAATAGCCAACTTTTAAGGTTTTCTAACAATATAGATTATTTTAAAAAATCATTTTTATAAAGGTAATTTAAAATAAACAGATAATTTGATAAATTTATATACAGATATACAGATATACACTAAATACTGTATATGTTTGTAACTATAATTGATAATTGATTTATTGGACCTTTGATTGTTGCTGAATTTGAATTTCATATCTTTAAATTATGATGTGTTACATTGAATTAAACAACAAAGAACAGCTCTGTGCAGATAATAGCTACACGATAAGGGGCTGAAATACACACAGTTGAGCTATTACCCCTAGCAACAAGCTGGGACACATTGTTAACCTTGTTTGATTAGATCTATAATGGTTCTTCATAACACATTTACAAGTATGAAGTAGAGCTAAGGGATTTATGAAGAACTTTTTTTAAAACCAATAAAAGTGACATTTCAGGTTTAGACATTAAGAAGCCTCCTTTCTCCTGATGTGTACAATGAGATTATTAATAGCGGCATGCATGCGAATGGAATATATTCCTTTTGCAAATTTATGGCTCTAATAAGACTGTCTGCTGAATGAATGATTGTGTTTTTAATCTGTCATGAAGAATTTTAATGTCAGTGTAAACAATGACATTTTAAGTTTGTTTTTGAACACTGGTTATGCAACAGCTTTATTGTGTGTTATTGTTATTGTGTGTTATTTTATTAATACACAATGCCACCTTTTAATTAGACCTTGTAATACTTTACAGAATCTACACACAAAATATCCTGTGTTAAAACAATCCTGTAGTAGATTGTTAAACTAAGTTTCATTAAACTTCCAAATTTGGTTACCTTTCTTGGAATCCTTTTTCTTAAAATCTCTCATGTTTTAATTAGATACAAAAATGCCTAATTGGCTGATGATGTGTCAACACACGTGGAATTTATTTTTGGCTACATGGTGGCTTTTAGTTTACAGTAAATGTGAAAAAGAAATGAGAACTTGTACAGAAACACACGTACAGGGTTTTAACATGCATTAGCATCCTGTCATGGAACTGCAAAATCAAAAATACAATAGTTTGATTAAAACATTTAAAAATAAAGTAATACAGTGTAGGAATCAAAACAATTTGTAAAATACAGGATTTATTAAACATTGAGTATAAGATTAAGCAGAAGATAATGAGATAAGTTTAAGATTGTAGTGTAGTGTAGGAAACAATATTATTACTGTCTGATACTAGTTCTACATATAAAAGGTTTATATTTTAATTACACATACATTATTGTTACTTAATATGAAAAAAAAAATCTGAAAAATCTCTATTAATTTTATAATTATTTTATGTATTTATACAAAAATGTATATACTAATAAATATAACACTTATAATAGACAACATACTTTATATATACACTCTATTATAAATGCATTTTTTACAATCAGCCTCGAGGCACAGATTTTCTTTTCAAAGTAGATGCACAGACACCCGCATCTCTCTCGCTCTTTCTCTCTCGCGCTCTCTCGCGCTCTCTCTCTCTCTCTCTCTCTCTCTCTCTCTCTCTCTCTCTCTCTCTCTCTCTTTCTCTCTCTTTCTCTCTCTCTCTCTCTCTCTCTATCTCTATCTGTATATCTCTCTTTCTTGTGTATCTCTGGGGAAAGGTATTAATATATGACGCAAATATTTGCACACATGCCTATTGATTAATCGATTATTATTTATTAAATAGTAACTTAGAGAGAACAGACTTTTAAATGTCCCCATATATAATTACATTTATTTTACAAATAAACCTATTATGTTGTGATGCAGTCCATTTAAAACGTACATAATGTAGTATTTTATTTTAGTTCATGTCATGTATATAGTATTGTATTTTTATTTGAGCTAATTCTTATCTTATGTTTTTGATTTATATTTCAGAAAGGTTTATTTTTTTGGCATTTTTTAAAATAAATAACTAAAGTATTTATTTGTGACTACTTGTACACCGCTGTCCTTTTGCAGCTCTAACTAAGTGAGTTTGTCCCATAGAAGGAATAAAAAATGTACATCTTATTTTATCTTATTTTATATTATTTTATCTTACCTGTGATGCACCCATGCAGCTCACCATCCTTATTAGAATAAATGACTTGGTAAGTAAATGAGTCATTCACATTTGTATTTTGGAGAAAGTGTTAACTTAGACAATAAAGATCACCCAAACATGTAAACAGAGGTGCATAACACTTTTGCATACAACTGTGTGTGTGTGTGTGTGTGTGTGTGTGTGTGTGTGTGTGTGTGTGTGTGTGTGTGTGTGTTTGTGTGTGTGTGTGTGTTTGTGTGTGTAAAAACATAGATATGTCAAAAGACAATATGCAGCATAAATATTTTTATGGACAATTTTAAAATATGATCTAATATATTTTTTTAAATCTGCAGGCAAATGAAATTTTGGGATTTATCTTTTTTCCTGCTTTATTTACATGCTTGAATTTGCATGCTTTCCTAAGTGGGCCATGCAGGCTATCTAAACACTTTTTGGCAGCGGTGTGACAAAAGTCATTTATTTAAACATGTGGAGCTCAATTGGGTCTTTGCAAGTGAAACATCCATGAGAACCTAATCTGTCATTCCAGCACCAGGGCTAGCAATCAACAACATGCCTATCTCACCTGATAGCATCAGCCAGGTGTTCCTTACACACAGTGCCCTCACACCCACCCACACACACACACACATACACCTGATCTACAAGGCAAATTATGTTTTGGGAATGTGTGTTGGTAAACACGAGCTTACTAAGAAATGCTGAATCAGCAAACAGGTGTTTTGCGGCTTATTAACTGAAAGGCCAAAGATTATCAATTGGGCCAAATCCAGTTCGGTTCGGCAAATAGCCAAATTACATATCATATTGTAAAATAATTTATATGTGGACAAAATGAATTGTATTGCCCGAACTGTGTTTAATATTTATTGATTTAGAAACCTGACGAAAAGGAACAATAATCTTCGGCCTTCCACCGGGCGAAAGGGAGAATTTGTAGTGCATTGTCGCCGTCTAGTGAGTAAAATCTGGTATTGCTGATAAACAACTTCAGTTTAGAATCACTAGATTACTCTCTCACTCACTCATTATCTTCCGCTTCATCCTCTATTGGGGTCGCGGGGGGGGGGGCGGGGTTCCCCATGCCCATCCAGGGGAGAACGTTTCAGATACACCCAGGACAGGGCGCCAACCTATCGCTGGGCACACACTCACTCACACAGACACACTCTACATGGGGCAATTTGGAGAACTCAATTGACTTGATCCATGTTTTTGGACTGTGGGAGGAAACCGGAGAACCCTGAGGAAACCCACGCGGACACGGGGAGAAGATGGAAATTCCACCCAGATAGAGATTCGAACCAGGAATCTGTAGTGCTGAGAGGTGATTATTTATTTATTTATTTATTTTTACAAATAAGTGGTTTTATCACTTTTATCATCTTTTTTTGTACTCATTGATATAAATATATATATATATATATATATATATATATATATATATATATATATATATATATATATATATATTCATACATTATTTCCCGCTTTATCCTCTATTAGGGTCGCGGTGGGGTTCCCCATGCCCATCCAGGGGAGAACGTTTCGGGCGCTGGGCAGGTACACCCAGGAAAGGGTGCCAATCCATCGCTGGGCACACACTCACAGACACACAGACATACTGTATATGGGGCAATTTTAAGAATTCAATTGACTTGATCCATGTTTTTGGACTGTGGGAGGAAACCGGAGAACCCGGAGGAAACCCACGGGGAGAACATGGCCCCCGGGGCAAGTTAGATGGTGACAGCAGCTAATTCACCAAAAATCCGTTGAATGTGGAAGGAAACCTGAGTACAAGAAACAGATTTGTTTCAATTGTCCATTCATGCTACTGAGATGGGCATGGACGCATGTTCTTGGAAGTAGGATTACAGTACATACTGTGTACATCCCATTTACTCTGTTCTAATGGTCAGGACCCCAATAGTAGCACCACAGAGCAGGGATTATTTGGTTGTTGCATTATTGCTATCCAGCTGTATCATTGAAGTGTTTAAATGAAAAGGCACTAAAACCCCCTCATCGCATCAGTGTCACTGTAGAACTAACAATAAACAATCCACCACCCAAATGATACCTGTTTTATGATGCTCTTGACCAATAGAGAGCAAAGAAACAACAGGGGACGAACATTAACCAAGAAAACAGTAGAAGTATCTATGTATGTATCTATCTATCTATCTATCTATGTATCTATCTATCTATCTATCTATCTATCTATCTATCTATCTATCTATCTATCTATCATATTAACATAACTTATAATATATATCTATATGGTAAATGGAGGAAATAGACAATTAGACAATGTAACCAGGAGGAGGTGTGTCCAAACTTTTGACTGATACTGTATATTCAGTTGTTTTTATGTTTAATGGATAATTAAGTGTCAGGTGATATGTGCATTTACTGTTTGGGTTTAAGTCGTACGGTAAAACCTCTAATATATGCGCATACACACTGCCCGACGGCACGAGCCCTCCTGTCATAACTGGCTTCGCTGTGGTGAATTCCAGCACGTTCGGCGCTGCAGTGACCACCAAATGCAAATTCCGCCCCAAACACGGAGCTGGTGAACTGACGGGCACATTGACCAATCACGGCTCATAAATGTCACGCTCGTCTGCACAGTGGACGAATCAAAACTCGGAAACATTACGCAAACACCGACATGTCAGCGGTGAAACAGGGCAGAGGGGCGGGGCTCGCTCCAAATACCTCTTACATGTCTAAAGCCGAAATAATGCACTAGATTGCGTTATTGAGTTTTTTCACTCTCTGTTAAGGTAAATGGGTCTTTTATGCTTTAATATGACAAAATGGAAAATGCGTTCCAAAAAAAGCGGTCTGTGGAATGTTGATCTGCATGTTAAATAACTGTTCCAACGGCGAACTAGCTCGGGGCTGCTTTCTAGCGTTAGCATGCTGCTACGTGCGTTGACGCGTACGCGTTCCAAAACGCACCCTGCGTACTAGCTAGTCCTGAATAAACAGCAGGGGCTCGATGAGACAAGGCATGTAGATTAGGGCGGCAGTGTGTGGTTTGGAACACAGCCTATATGTAGGCGAAATGAAACCAAGTTGGGCTTCTGCGTAGGTAAGAAGTTTGGTTTTCCAGCTGTAAGTAAATACGTGCAGCACGTACAGAGCACTTTATTGCAATACGGCAAAACATTTTGTGTTTCGATCGCTGCAAATGTAACAAACACAAACGTGCGCGCCGTCGTTTCTCTGAACTTTTTACTGTTATTTATACAAACTGCAATGGCGCTATAAAATAAGGGGCGGACGAACGAAAGGGTGGAGATCCACTCACACTCTGTCTGATCTGCTGAAACAAAGTGCAGACAAAAAGTTCCTCTTATTCAAATAAACACACGATCATCAGGATTAAAGAGTAGCTGCTTGTGTTGCTCGTAACAGCGCGTTTGTTTACAGCGTGCGGGGCAATGTTTATTCCATGCGGAGTGTTTTAATTCCTCAGTTTATAATCACATGAGGCTATCAGCGCAATATTGACGCGTAAACAACAAAACATCTTTGTACCGCGACAATCCAGTGTTTAAAAACACAGGTGTTTAAATACAACATTAGGTATGCAGTAAATACTACTGTCAAATGTTCCTGTAATGTTTTATTGCTATTAACGTTTGATGGCGCTCTACTGTGGTTTTTATTCGGAGTTTAGTAAAAGTGACCAATTTGCAAGAACAACACCATTAACAACAAACTAATAACTGATTGGTAATAATAATAGAAACAATAAAATATATAGTGGGTGAAATAGTCTTCTACTTTCAGCCAAATTTAAAAATAATAATAATTATTCATTATTTTCGGCTTATTCCTCTACTAGGGTTGGGGGTGGTGGTGGTGGTAGTGGAGTTTCTCCAGGTTTTTTGGCTTCCTCCCACAGTTCAAAAACATGGATTCAAGGTGAATTGGCTGCTCAAATTTGCCCCTATGTAAATTGCCCCTATTTAGTGTGTGTCTGTGTGAGTGAGTGTGCCTGCCATTGGGTCCTGGGTGTATCCGACCAGTGCCCGAAGCGCCCCCACCCTCCCCCACATTAAGTGGAAGATGATGAGATGAGAATACGCATTACTCATGTATATAAATAGTTACTTGTCTGATAAAACATTCAATATCATCGCAAGTAAAAACACTGCTTTATTTTTATTGGAGGTTAAACACATTTCTGAGATCTTAGTCACAAGCTTTGTTGTAATAGATTTCAAATTTATGAGTTTAAATAAAATGATCTTAGTTACAACCTTGCAGAATTGTTTGTAACAAGGGTTATTTTACCTGACTTTGCTAATTCAAAAAAGGGGTGGTGTCAAATGTCAGAACGGTTGCATTTTAATGCAAATGTCAAAGTTAATATAATAGATGTCAAATAAAATCCATCAGGACAATGAACAGAAAAGATTTAAGCATAATGTAAAGGATTTAAAGCAAATCATAATGCCATTATGTATAATGCCATTTCCTCAATGTGTTATTTGTTTAGATGCCAGAGTGGTTTGGTTTCTGTGCTTATTTGCATGATGTTCATAGGTCTTATTTACATATGTTCTACGTAAACCCCCCTAAGCATTGTTTAGGTCAACATGGCATATTTCACTTGAGTTTTGCAAGTATTTCTTGCACTGTGAGATATTTGTCTCACTCACCGGGTTTGTGATGATGTTTCATGCAAATGGAGTAAACATTTATTTATGCGTAATTTGTTATTTGGACAAAGAAATTTTGTTTAAAGAACTGAGGGGGGACACACACCAAAGAAAAGACCTTTCACATCACCTAAATTTAAGTTTTCCTCTGCACACCATAGTGCTAACCACACTTCCAATCCTCCAATCACTGGTGTTGCTGCTTAAACCACTTAGAGGCAGTGAGAACTCTCAAGCTGATTTTTGGTGGTTGTACAGAGTATATAAACCTCTGCAGGATTCTGAAAAGTAAGTATGTCAAATGTTGTGGTAAACAAAACAACGGTGTGGGTTTTTATAAGTAACACACACAGACTTTAAGCGTAGGTTATATGAGCTTGTGCTTGTTTTTATAAGTCGTATTTATTTTAGCATTGCTACAAGTTAACAGAAATGGTTGAGATCCGTTTACTGACCAATAAGTGCTATATAACTTCCTGTATTATATTAATCACATTAGAATGATCATGGCATCTTTATCATCTGGCTTAGTGGTTAGCACGTTCGCCCCTCAGTACTAGGGATTCCCGGTTCAAATCCCCATCTGGGTGGAGTTTCCATGTTCTCCCCGTGTCTGTGTGGGTTTTCTCCGGGTTCTCGAGTTCTCCAAATTGCCCCATATAGAGTGTGTCTGTGTGAGTGTTTGTGCCCAGTGATAGATTGGCGCCCTGTCCTGGGTGTATCTGCCTAGCGCCCGAAACGTTCTCCCCTGGATGGGCATGGGGAACCCCCATATGACCCTAATAGAGGATAAAGCGGAAGATAATGGATGGATAGATAAATCTTTATTATCTTTACTAAAATGTTTTTCTGCCCCTAAATTCACAGCTCACAGATGTCTACTCCAAATGATCCACCAATTGGAATGTCCCACGCTGGGCCTTCCCCCAGTGCTGGGCTTTCCCCAGGACCCATCTTGGGACCTAGTCCTGGTCCAGGACCCTCTCCAGGCTCTGTCCACAGTATGTTGGGTCCAAGCCCAGGACCTCCTAGTGTACCTCATGGCATACCGAATCAGGGACCAGGAGACTACACCCAGGATGGAATGCATCCTGCGCACAAAGTAAGTGAAGATATAGAAATCAGACAGGATAATAAAACTTGTTTATCTGGCTTTAGTGAGTCTTTAAATACATTATTCTGTGACAATAGTTTAATAATTGTAAATTATTAATAGTAAATAGGTATTAATTAACTTACTGTATTATTATTTTGCACAATTATTTCAGCCTATAGAGGGAATGCATGAGAAGAGCATGGGGGAGGATGTGCACTATGGCCAAATAAAGGGTGTTGGCATGAGATCGTTGCACAGTGGCATGGGCCCACCACAGAGTCCCATGGATCAACACAGCCAAGGTTTGATTTGCTTGCATGGTTATTTGTAGTTTTACACGAATGTTATTGATCTGATACTAGTCATTATTAGTTAGGTTTGGTTAATCCTTGTTTATTTAAATTCTGTGTGGTTATGAGATATTGATTGTTTTAAATTTAGATTTTAAACTCAATTAAAGCTAAAATTATGGCAATATTTACAATGTTAATTCAGATCTCTGAGTGGTTGTATTCATAATACTTTATAATATTTGTCAAAAGCCTCTGTTAGTGTATATATAGATATATTAAATCACAGTAATAAAGTATTATAACAATATGATCTAAGGTTTTATAACACAAATTAACATAACACATTATAATTATATTATATAATCTATATATAAATATATATATATATATATATATATATATATATATATATATATATATATATATATATATATATATATATATATATATATATATAATATAATATATAATATAAAATATATAATATTATATATTATATAATTATAATTACATCTCATTATCATCCACCTAATCCTATACTAGGGACTAGGGTCTCAGAGTGGTTCACCATGCCCATCCAGGGGAAATTGTATTATAATATTAGCTTTAATAAACTTTGGATTCTTTAAATTTTAAGTCGTTCTTAATTAATGCAGATCGATTTGTCTGTAAAGTCATAAATCACAACGTTTTGCCTATTGCCTGTAAAGAGGGCTTTAATTAACATTTTTAAGCACTTAAGCCAAAAAGAGCGTATTTTTTACATACTTTTCACAGCTTCATGACACTATTTTCTGCAATGGGTTAATGAATTTTTAAAATATGCACTTTTTTAATGCATTATGATGCTCATAGCATAGTGTGATGATGCACATCTATACATTAACTTAAAACAAGGCTTATGACAAGTATTATTAAGCATTTTTTATACGTGTAAGTATATTTTTATAGTAAAAAATATGCAAATTATAGTAATATTTGTCCATGCATTTTTTTTCGCCTTTCTCATGTTTTATATAATCCATATTTTACTGGCCTGTCATATTTGCATACCACTATATGTGATTGATGTAGAGTTGTGTGGTCTGGATACGCGTGTTCTAGTCTCTCACCACTAGATGGCACCAAACACACATGGATCAGACTGTATGAGTACGGACAATGAAAATACATTAACTTAGTAATTTTAAATCCTAGTTAATAAAATAAAAAAGAAACATGAACCGGTATCACGCTGGCTTAGTGGTTAGCATGTTCTCCTCTCAGTGCTAGGGATTCCCGGTTTGTATCCCAATCTGGGTGGAGTTTCCATGTTCTCCCCGTGTCCGTGTACGTTTCCTCCGGGTTCTCCAGTTTCCTCCCACAGTCCAAAACCATGGATCAAGGTAAATTGAATGCTCCAAATTGTCCCATATAGAGTGTGTTTGTGTGTGTCCGTGTTAATGATGGGCATGGGGAACCACCCACGACCCTAGTAGAGGATTAAGAGTAAGATAATGGATGGATAAACAAGAATACTGTCTTTGTTGCTTCTACTTTTCAGGATACATGTCACCTCACCCCTCCCCCATGGGTCCTGCGTCCGAACATGTACAAAGTCCTATGTCCGGAGGGGGTCCAACCCCTCCGCAGATGTCTCAATCCCAGCCCAGTCCCATGATTCAGATGGAACCTCAGGCAATGGGGCAGCAAAGTCGTGGCCATTCAGCCTTCAGCCCTGTCCAGCTGCAGCAGCTTCGTGCCCAAATCCTTGCTTACAAGATCCTGGGACGTGGGCAGCCACTGCCTGAAAACCTGCAACTGGCTGTACAGGGCAAGAGAAGCCTACCCACAATGCAGCAGCAGCCTGTGAATACTGGGCCTTATAACAGGCCTTCAGGTGAGTGCTGGGATTGGAAGTAATGGCACAAATTATATGTCACTATAGAACTACATTAGACACAATAATAATTATTATTTTCAGTATCTGAACTTTGGACGAGACATACCATAATAGCATGACTGTCGCTCAGCCCTTAGCACAGCAGGGAGGCGCGACTTACTGCACACTGCCCGCTGTTTTACTTCAGTGGCTCACGGTGCATGACTGCCAGAGGACCCCCAGAATGACATCACTGCACACTGATCTGCCCCTTAAATCCAGTGGGGCTGTATGATTGGGGGGGGTTAAAAAAAGCTCCGGTCATGTGACTAACACTCGAAGCCTTTCTGAATGGGCAAAAAATGCTAACAAGGCTTATTACAGTATATAACATTTATATAGTTTCCATTTTCTTCACTGCTTTCCTACAGCGATGACGATGCCTCATGGAAGCCCTGCATCTGGACCTTGTCCGACTCCTGCAATGCACACCCATACTTCAGGCACAGGGCCAAAACCATGGACAGATAGTAAGTCTAGACATCTTTCTTCATCTTTTGAGTGATTTTTCTTTTTTATATATATCTAAGACTTCTGTGTTGCTCCTGCCTTGTGATTCTCTTTGATATTCTCCAAAGCTCTCAGAATTTATGTGGGTGCTTTTAGACTTTCTTACCGTCCTTTGCTTTTTTTTATATATATATTTGCACTTTTAAAGTTCCTTTTAAGTTTTTTTCTAAACCTTACTATCGGTCTCAGTTTTTATTTTAAAACTCTGCTAGCTGTTTGTTTAGTTTTTATATTAACTCAGAATAAAAAGAAATATAAAATCTCCGAATAAATCACAGCACCTTACAGCACTGTTCATTTTCTCCAGGTTCTCCAGTTTCCTCCCACAGTCCAAAATTTAGTCAAGGTAAATTGGCTGCTCTAAATTGCCCTTATGTAGTGTCTGTCAGTGAGTGTTTGCTCAGATAGTGTGCTATATATATAAAATACATTAAATATTCAATTAATCATTTGTCCTTTTTTGTTTAAGGTCCTGAAGTCCCAAGTGGATCCCAGAAGCTCTCTGTGCCAAATTCGAGTGGCAGACCATCTCCTGCTCCTTCTCAGGCACCCACAGCAGCCCAGGTTCAGCCCAGCAGCTCCCTGACTCCACAACCCCAACCACAAGGCCAAGCTCAGACATCTCAGCCGCAGCAGGGCTCTGGGCAGTCATCACTGATTATCCAGCTCCAGCAGAAACAGAATCGCATCACACCCATCCAAAAACCACAGGGCCTGGACCCAGTGGAGATTCTGCAGGAGAGAGAGTACAGGTACATAACAGTCATCCAATATCAATTCACAATGCAATTTTGATAAAGAAGCCCAGAAATGTGATTCATTACCACTTGGTGCTATTGATTCTCAGCGGCAATTTGAGTGTTTTTAGAGTTTACTGTCTGTCAACATGGCTGTAATCATGCTGCTCAATCTGGGCTGTCTGAGTGTCAGAGGTATAAGTTTGTTTGATACACATATATATATATATATATATATATATATATATATATATATATATATATGCATACACAGTACCAATCAAAAGTTTAGATACACATTGCTCCACTTATTGTCCATGTTCTCAGTTCCACTTCCTGTAAAGATGGACTTTGTAGTTCTCCAATTCCATTCTGTAGTTCATCTGTGTGTGTTCTACAGTACATACTGTGTACATCCCCTTTACTCTGTTCTAAGGGTCAGAACCCCAATAGTACCACTACAGAGCAGGGATAATTTGGTGGGTGCATTAGTCCTATCCCAGCAGTGTCACTGAGGTGTTTAAATGAAACTCCAGCAGCACTGCTGCACTAACACCCCCTTACCACATCAGTGTCACTGCAGAACTGACAATAAATAATCCACCACCCAAATGATACCTGTTCTGTGATGCTCCTAAACAAAACGGGACTAACAGAAAACAAGAACACAGACGTCCATCTATATGGCGAGAGGGAATGTCCAAACTTTTGACTGGTGTGTGTGTGTGTGTGTGCGCGCGCGTTTGTGTGTTAAAACTAAAAGGAGAATATCTTATGTTTCTCTGTGTAAATTGTCACCTGATTTAGTCCCACCTTACAGGAGATCGGAGCTTTATGTGCAACAACATGTTTGCTTTTGTTGTAATGCTGAATGACAGGAAACGGGACTTTGTAGTGTTAAACAAAGTAAAAGTAAATACTGTCAGAAAGTCCAGGGTCATAAATTGTTCTAATCAAAACCTTGATCTGAGTTTTCGGTGCCTTTAACAGCTCTTTCATGTTCATGAGAAAATAATCAGAAAGGCCATCAAATATTTCACATTGAAAGATCTAAATCTTCCAAGTAGGGAGTTTTTGTGAAAAAAATAGACTTTAGATCATTTTGACTCTTAAATCCAAAGGGACTCACATGTGTCCCAATTTGGTTGGGGTCAGTGCACCAGAGCAACCATGATACAGCCCCCCAGTGTGATGCTGTTTAGAATGTACACTGCGAAATAGATTATTTATAGATTAAATAAATAGACTATTTATCGATTATTTGATTGTAATTCACTTAGGATGTAAAATGAATATAATGAGCTGATATAATGAGCTGATGAGTGATTGATTCGCTGTCCTTCTAAAAAATGGATGTTTTTCTTACATATAGTGTAGCCAGGTAATTTAGTACCTGATTTCATAGCGTACAAGCAAAACATCACCTTTCTGTCTCCCTCATAAATCTCCAAGGGAAGTCCCTAAAGCCACTAAGGGAGAGATGTGTGAGATAAATGCACTGCTATCAGATTTGTGAGGCTCATAGGATGTTTTCACTTCTCTCCTCTCTAGGCTCCTTTTGCTTTATTGACTTTTAATAATAGAGAAACCAAGAAAAACAAACACAGACTGCTTTTGTATCAACTCCAACAGGATTGCTGCTTTGAGGTTTTGTTTTTCCTTTGACTTTTTCTCACCAAATCTGTTGAGATCTATTTTTTTTGGTTTCAAGCAAAACAATGGTCCTGTCTTAATAATATCTGTCAAATACCTTAAAGTATCGCTGAATCGAACAACATAGGAAGTTAATTTCTCATTTCATTTTAATGAGAACTTATAACTTTAACTGTGTTAATTCCTGCTGAATTGTTCTCCATTGTCGGCCAACATGTCAAGTTGAGGACTGGGGGGGTGGGGGTTTGAGAGGTGGGGTTCATGGATGCCAATGCCCATCCAGGAATGAATGTTTCATGCATTTGGCAGATACACCCAGTACAGTACCCCAATGTATCATAATGGGCACATATTCATTTACACATAAACACACACTATAGGGGCAATTTGGAGTAGTCAATTCATCCATGTTTTTGGACTGTGGAAGGAAACCACAGAACCCAAAGAAACCCCACATGGACATGAGGAGAATGTGGAAGCTCCAACCAGATTGGGATTCGAACCTAAAATTCCAGTCATGACCGAACCAACCACACAACTTAGAAAATGGCAATATTGAAGTAAACATTACAAAACAATACCTTGGGGTTCATGCACATCCTGCACACAAGGACACCCCCACTCCTATTTTTAAATTCAATGTTTAGATATTTATTACTGTTGTGTCGTTTGGTTGACAGGTTGCAAGCACGAATCGCTCACAGAATTCAAGAACTGGAGAATTTGCCTGGTTCTTTGCCTCCTGACCTGAGAACCAAAGCGACGGTCGAGCTGAAAGCCTTGAGGTTGCTTAACTTCCAACGACAGGTACAGCTGATTTAGCAACAGACTTTTCTTAATATATACATGTTAATATATACATACAGTACCAGTCAAAAGTTTTGACACGCCCTCTTCTTGCTCCATTATGTTTCCTTTACCTACCATATGGAAGGACTTTGTAGTTTTACAATTCCAGACTAGTCCATCAGTTTTCTGTGGTGTTGTTAGTCCCCTGTTGGTTCTCTGTTCTCAGGAGCATCACAGAACAGGTTTCATTTGGGTGGTGGATTGTTTATTGTCAGTTCTGCAGTGACACTGAAATAGTGAGGGGGTGTTAGTGCAGCAGTGCTGCTGTATTTTCATTTAAACACCTCAGGGACACTGCTGGGATAGAAATAATGCACCAAGCAAATAATCCCTGGTCTGTGGTGCTACTATTGGGGTTCTGACCATTACAACAGAATAAAGGGGAAGTACACAGTATGTACTGTAGAGCACAAACAGGTGAACTACAGAATGGAATTGTAGAACTACAAAGTCCATATTTACAGTAGGTGGAAAAGATCAAATGAGAAATGAGGCGTGTCCAAACTTTTGACTGGGACTATGTATAAATATGCATTAATAGAGATTATATACAAGAGCTATACAATTATCCAAAATGCATTAGCTGGGACTAAATGGAACACCTGCATTTAATCATTTACAGCTGTGTCCCAATATTTGTGTACCTCTGGGACATTCACAATACTTGCCTGTGCTAAAATGTCCATTAGGTGGTGCTCTTACCCTGTTAAGATCTTTCAAACCTCTCTTTTTATCAGTCCTTTATATGAGTCTATGTTTAAGATGACTGCTCACACTAACTTTAAAATAACTGTGAAATGAAGTCCTGAAATCTCCTGAATGTTTAAAACCCCAGTCAAGATTTAGCCCCAAAACATTGTGAAATGAAGGAAATGTAAAATATTAAATAAATGTAAACACAGACCCATATTTCTGCCCTCAGCTACGGCAAGACGTGGTGGCCTGTATGCGCAGAGACACCACCTTAGAGACCGCACTGAACTCCAAGGCCTATAAGCGCAGTAAAAGACAGACTCTGAGAGAAGCCCGCATGACCGAGAAGCTGGAGAAGCAGCAGAAGATCGAGCAGGAAAGAAAACGCAGACAAAAACACCAGGTGCAATTAAAATAAAAGTTTTGCAGTCGTGTAGCAAATCAAATGCGAACAGATCATTAAAAATCACGTCGGTTGTTTGTTTTTAGGAGTATCTTAACAGCATCCTCCAACATGCGAAGGACTTCAAAGAATATCACCGCTCCATCTCGGGCAAGATTCAGAAGCTCTCTAAGGCAGTGGCCACCTGGCACACCAACACAGAAAGGGAGCAGAAGAAGGAGACTGAGAGAATAGAGAAGGAGAGAATGAGGAGGCTGATGGTTTGTTGGTTTTGAGCAGTTATACCAAACTGTCTATATATGAATTAATGATGTGGCTCTGGGGGGGTAGAATTTTTAAAAACGACTCCTCTAGCTTGTGTCTGGTTTAGGCTGAAGATGAAGAGGGCTACAGGAAGCTGATCGATCAGAAGAAGGACAAGCGTCTCGCCTACCTGCTCCAGCAGACAGATGAGTATGTGGCCAATCTAACGACCCTGGTGTATGAACACAAGGCTGCCCAGGCTGCCAAGGAGAAGAAGAAAAAGAAGAGGAAGAAGAAGGTGGGCTGACAAAACAAGCTTAATTACCCCGTGTATAGGATTTTGGAGTCTTTGTATTGTCAATACATTCGGTTAATACCTTTGTGAAGATGGTGTGCAAATGAACTGAACAAAGCAGTCACCGTGGTGCAGGGTGCAATAATCAGCTAATGTTATTGTATTCAAATCTGGAACGCCTCTAGGGCAACCTCCACTTCGCACTGAACCCTCCCACCTACCCTGCTTAAATACCCACCCTCATTAAACCCTACCAGGGCTATACCAGGGAAGGTTAAACATACACAGTTCCTAAAATGCAATATTGCTTCATCCCCCCCACCACCACCCAATAATGACATACAGCTCAATAGTTACAATACAATACTATAATATATATATAATACAATAAGATGTATCAGAAAAATAAAACATACATAATAGAATGAAAGATTATTATGATTCTCACCCCTCCAATTAAAATAGACTTACTCCAACCCTCAAACGTCATTAAGAGGCCATTAAGAGCACTAACCTCACGCCCCTCTATAAACAGAGAAATAAGAAAATGCTTGTGTTATTTGGGTTTAATCATAAATGATGTAAACAGGTGATAATGCCGCTAATGAATGCTGTTCGTCCAATTTGGCCGTCCTTTATCTTCGGCATTATCCTCTTTTAGGGTCGCGGGTGGGTTTCCCATGCCCATCCAGGTGAGAACGTTTCGGGTGCTGCACAGTTACACCCAGGACAGGGCGCCAAACTATCATTGGGCACACTCACTCACACAGACACACTCTATATGGGGCAATTTGGAGAATTCATTTGACCTTGATCCATGTTTTTGGACTGTGGGAGAAAACCGAAGTACCTGGAGGAAACCCACACTGACACGGGGAGAACATGGAAACTCCACCCAGATTGGGATTTGAACCAGGAATCCCTAGCACTGAGAGGAGAACATGCTAACCACTAAGCCACCGTGCTGCATTCGTCCAATCTGTTTTAAACTAATATTTTAATTTATATTACACTACAGTATCTTAGTGGTCAGCATGCTTGCCTCTCAGTGCTGGGGATCCAGGTTCGAATTCCATTCTGGATAGAGTTTCCTTCTCTTCATGTCCGCGTGGGTTTTCTCCAGGTTCTCCGTTTTCCTCCCACAGTCCAAGAAAACATGGATCCAACATAAATTAAATGCTCTAAATTGTCCCATATATTGTGTGTTTGTGTATGTGTGTCACAGATTGTCTCCCTGTCCTGGATGTATCTGCCTAGCGTCTGAAACGTTCTCCCCTATATGGGCATAGGATTAAGGGTGAAGATAATGAATAATTTTTACAACCTTTTAGATATTTCATTAAAAATATTAGCAAATTTCTCACTATGTTATAAGTACAGTCTTGTATATAAAAAAGCGTCCAACATTGGGGGATTTTTGCTGGACATGAATATGGATTTGATTATTGATGAGCTGGTATGTAGACATTGACACACACAGACAGATTACGCCATGACTTTTCAGTATGCTCCTCATTTCTCAAGCTCCACGGCAGAGACCTCACTCTCTCCGTGAGTTCCTTTTATGTCTTACACAGACCATCAGTCCATCACCGGAACACACAGCAGGTGATACAATTACCTTCCTTGCATCCTCGTCTCAGCCTCCCATTCACGAGCCAGCAACCAATCAACAGTGCCGCCGTCACAGTTACATTCCTTACATTTGTTCTGACAAAAGCTACAGTCATACTAGTTTTAACATAAAACATAAGCAAACGGCTATTTCTCCCGGACCCTACACCCTACTCTTGCTCATTATGTCCCACTTACCAACAGATGTACAATTCCAAACTGTAGTCCCTGCCATTCCCCTGCATAAATTGTTTGTTCCATTAAGGAACATTAAGGCAGAGGTATTGTTTGGGGGGGTGGATGATTCTCAGCACTGCGGGTATTGTGTTAATTTGTATGATTTATCAAAAAGAGATGAAGTTTATTCTTGCTGGCTGTTGTTACTGTTCTCAAACTCGTTCTCCCATCACTGTCACTGTTTCCCACATTATCTGTCTCGTCTCTCTTTAAATACCTGCACCCAGACCATTAGCGGAACCTCTGCCAGTTGTGCCAATTACCTCCCCTATGCACTCGGTTCAGCCACACTGCTGCTGCACTGTCATTTGTAACTCATTTGGCACATTCAAGATAAATTGCTACTATCTAAATTGCCCCTATTGTAGTGTGATATGATCCTGACGAATAGAGAACAGAGAACCAACAGGACTAAGAAAAACAAGAACGCAGATATACAGTCTGTGATTGTAAAACTAACCTCTCTATGGTAAGTGGAGGAAATGGGCAACGGAGCAAGAAGGGGGTGTGTCCATATTTATTAATCGTACTGTAGATCAAAAAAAGGCACAAAGAAATGATTGTGGTATGGCTGCTTAACATCCTAAATCTCATGCTTAATAGTCTCCTGTAATGCAATGGGCTGTTGCGTCTGTGGCATCACTGTGACTCTCTGTTTGTGGTCATTAGAAATGGTTTGGTCATTATTGTGGGGACTTGCTTTTAACCTGATCCGCTGTAGACACATCTTTGTGGACTGTATCCAGCACAAATATCTCCACACTCCTGATTTCCCAAGACACTTCTTTTTAACCGTCTTGTCTTTTGAGCCTTGGGCTGCATTTGTTAGAATGTCTGCCTTGAAAAACCCTGTCACTAGAGCTTTTGTTAACACTTTCTCTTTCAACTCTCTCCCACTCCTGACTACTGTGTGTGGCTGGAGCCAAAACATTTGCATGTGCATTTGCACATAGCGCTACTTCTCCTGCACTCTGTTGTTATCTGAATCAGCCTCACTTATCGTGGCTGTTACTCAATTCAGCCACATTATCGCTGTTACTCTAAATATCAGTATTCATGATCTTTTGGTCTAAAGGAGGGAAACAATGGTGTAGAAGGCGTGAGTGTTTTTACACACGAAGTCCTGACCTTTTGAAAGTCTATAGAAAGCCCTGGTGAAGATTTAAAGAAGAGATCAGCATCCATGTGAAGACCTTGGCTAAAAGTATTTTCATAAGTACATTGACTATTCACACTAAATGGTCTGAAAGGGCTTTTTTGACCAGGTTATGAATATGTTTAGCAGATGATACTGTGTTCTATTTGAATGCATGACGGTGCTGTACTTACACTTGGCCTTGAAGCTGTTAATTTGTTGGTGTACTCAATGTCTTCTGTATAACTGCTGCACTTGTTTAGAAAGAAGCTGGAGATGCTGAGGGCCTCACTGGAATTGGACCCGATGGTGAGGTAAGCCCTTAAAATCTTCGAGGTCAGCCTTTTATTACCCAGCCTGCACGGTGATGTAGCAGTTAGTGCTAGCAAGAAGGTCCCAGGTTTGATTCCCGGTTGAGGCGAATGAAGGTCCTTACTATGTGAAGTCTGCATGTCCTCCTTTTGCCTGAGTGGGTTTTCTTTGGGTACTCCGTTCAGTTATAAATACTAATTGCCCCCCGATTGAATCTCTTGAATATTAGGTGAGGAACGCAATAAAATAAAGTGATATGAGAATGTGAAATGTGGCGTCCACATTTAACCCATCTGTGCAGTAAAACACACACACTGAGTAAAGTAAGCACACAATCCTGAAGTGGGGTACACTTGAGCGATTGGGGTTAGGTGCCTCGTCCAAGGGCACTTCAGCCATAGTACTTGGTGGGACTGGGAATCGCAAGAGTATGTTTTAGTTTTATTTATTTAAAAAAGAAAAAAAAAAAAAAAAAAAAACAAGCCTATGGACTGCCCCTGACCTGGTGACCTCATAAAAACCGTGTGAATGAAACCCGATCATGCATCAATGTACACTGATCTATAGAGCACCCAAGGGTTGGATGTGACTGAAATAGAGACTACACATTTTATCAGCTAGCAACGATCTACAGATGCTTTTCTGTGTTTAAATCCGTAGCCGATCGATGAGAGCAGTCAGATGAGTGAACTACCAGTTAAAGTCATTCAGACGGAGACAGGGAAGGTTCTCCAAGGGACAGATGCCCCCAAGTCCAGTCAGCTCGAGGCCTGGCTTGAAATGAACCCCGGGTAAGGATTTTCTTCTATTATAATGTTTGGACACGCCTTCTTTTTGCACAACATGTTGTGGACGTTCTCAATTCCACTTAATGTAAAGATGGACTTTGTAGTTCTACAATTCTATTTGTTTGTAGACTACAGTACATACTATGTACGTCCCCTTTGGGGTCAGAACCCCAATAGTTCCACCACAGGGCAGCTATTATTTGGTCGGTGCATTATTCCTATCCCAGCAGTGTCAGTAAGGTATTTAAATGTGGAACAGCCAGTAGAACTGTGTACTGCCCAAACTCGTACCACTGCCACCTAACATAAACACTGCACCTTGCACCTTACTTCACTTTCACAGCACCCACAGACCTTTCCATACACCCTCTCTGATTTCATTTTATTTAAATCTTCATATCTTTCTTATATTTTATATTTAATTTTTTATATTTTAATTTTATTGTATAATTTTCTTTTATACTTGTAAATATTGCTTTTTGCACAGTTGTGAGTACTTGCACATCAGTTTTTCTTTCACTACTACTCCAGTACTAGGTGACGTGACAATAAAAAATCCTTGAATCCCTTTAATCCTTAAATGCAACTACAGCATTTAAACACCAAACAAAAACAGATGGACTACAGTCTGTATTTGTAAAACTACAAAGTCCATCTATATGGTAAGTGGAGGAAACAGACAATGGAGCAAAAAGTAGACGTGTCCAAACTTTTGACTGGTACTGTATATTTATAATTCTACACGATAAATAATGAAGTATGCATGTATGTTTTTTTTTTTGTATGTTCTTGCACTTGCCTGTGTGATTTAACAAAATAATTATAGCAGGAGGTTATATTGACACCAAATACAAAGACCTGTATCAAACACAGATGACAAGCAAAAGCTTAAGTACCGATCTGTCATGTCCGCCTTCTCACTGCAGCTATGAAGTGGCCCCGAGGTCAGACAGCGAAGAAAGTGGCTCGGAGTTTGAAGAGGAGGTGAGTGTTCCTTTTCTTCTTCTCTCATTAAATCTTAACATGTTTGTTTGACTGAGTCACCCACACATTTCAAACGCAGTACAGACTCTCACTCGTCTTTTGCTTTAACAGAATCAATGTTTTTTTTTTTTTTTTTTGGTGCTTGTTATTTCATTCATGATGTTTGTTAAATCATTTCTGTTTTTTAATGAGTAAGGATGAAGACGAGGTGGTCTCGAGGGGCGAATCAGAAGAAAAGAAAATCATCGACCCCAACAGTGATGAAGTGTCTGAAAGAGCAGCCAAGCACATCATAGAGTATGAAGGCTAATTCATATTGGAGGTTTTGAAGTTGAATCAGAATGTGTGTGTCATACTTCTTTGATAAGACCTTGGGACATATTTTAGGGAGAAGTCAACTGCTATCAAAAGCTTATTTTAGGGCGTGTCAGGGTGTCCGCTATCGAAACATGCAAAAGGCACATACTAGCTCTCTAAAATATTTATGGATGTGCAATAATACAATCAGCGTGTCACTTGCCGTTCCCTTTAAGAACCAGGTGGATTCTGATTTTGGTGCATTGCTATAACAGTGCAGCTACCATGAGGTTCTCTGTTACTCTGAATGGAGAACACACACTATAGTGTGTATATAGTGTATGGACTATGCAGAAAATAATGCAATGATTAGGAAATCTCATACCACCGTATTTTGTTCCCAGTAGAAAATAAACAATGTATCAGATCTTTAAACATCCATCCATCCATTATCTTCTGCTTTATCCTCTATTAGGGTCGTGGTGGGGTTCCCCATGCCCATCCATGGGATAACGTTTCGGGCGCTGGGCAGATACACCCAGGACAGAGCGCCTATCTATCGCTGGACACACTCTCTCTCACAAAAGCATACTATATGGGGCAATTTGGAGAATTCAATTGCGTTGATCCATGTTTTTGGACTGTGGGAGGAAACCGGAAAACCTGGAGGAAACCCAGGCAGACACAGGGAGAACATGGAAACTCCACCCAGATTGGGATTAGAACTGGGAATCCTCAGCGCTGAGAGGCGAACGTGCTAACCACTAAGACACCCTGCCGCCCGATCTTTAAACATCACATGGAAAATATCAGCTCAGTTAAAATGTAATAGTAGCAACACATTTGAAATATTTAATTATTAAGTAAGATGAAAAAAAAACTTGGTGTTCTTTAAATTAAATGAGGTGCAGATGTGTAATTGCCCTGCCCACTGAGGAGTAAGTCTGGCACTAAGATAACAATTGAAAAAATGTGTTATTTTTGTCTGACATTGTGTTTTGCAGGTCTGCCAAACAGGACGTGGATGATGAGTACAGTATCCAGGCTGGAGAGACCAGCTCTCAGTCCTACTATGGTGTTGCTCATGCAGTTATTGAGAAAGTGGAGAAACAGTCGTCTCTACTGATCAATGGCCTTCTCAAACATTACCAGGTGACACTATAACACACTGTAACACAGAGGCTTAAGGACATCCATGTAGCATTACTCTGTATTACAGTTATCACTGTTAATTCATGTGCATTTCACACCGAAATGCATTCCGAATTGAATGTCAAGCCATAAACCACTATATTTGGAGAAATTGCTCTGTGGATTCTGTATCATGGCTGACCCCAACACTTCTCACCCCAACCATCAAGCTGGGATACCTGTAGGGTTGCTTTGGATAAAAGCAGTGCCCAGACACACAAACACATTATATGGGGGCAATTTAGAGCATCCAATTCTCCTTCCATCCATGTTTTTGGACTGTGGGAGGAAACTGGAGAACCCGGAAAAAAAAACCATGACACGGCGAGAAAACTCCAACTAGATGTTGTTTATTTAGTGTTTGTATTTTTTAAACAGGAAAATTCGTATTAATACTTGTGTTGCTGCATATTTGGTGAGTCTATAAGCCATGTGGCAGTTGAATTGATGCTGGAGCGTTTTTTTCTTTTTTCTTTATAAAACTTTATAGAAATCCAGAACAGTCATTTATTTAAACCCACGTCTATTATGTGCTTAATGTTCTTTAATTACATTGTATCATTATAGTCGATTATGGGCAGATTCATTAAAACCTCATTTATGCATATTTAAAAGAACCAGCAACGATAATTATTAAACATTAACATTGTTCGTTATACGTTGTGTGAAGGCAAAACAAACAGGAGAAATCCATGGTTAAGCTACAGTATGTTGTCTCTTCAGTGGTGGGTTAGTATATAAAGCATACAAAAGTAGTTCTGGAATGGAATACAGTTTGATATGACCTAGAACCTCCATCACTGCCCTTTAATTTCACGTTAAACCTTGGAAATTAATTAAGTCGACAAAACTATTGGAGCATAATGCATTTAAGTTTTATCTAATAAATATGTATGGTCTGTTGGAGAAGGTCAGCACAGTTGTCTGAGTGAAAGCCACAAATAAATTTCAGTATAAATTTAAAGAGGCTGCTGAATTAAATAATGCTGAATAAACGTTCCTATACATTGTTTATTTTGTATTATGTTTAAATGTTTTACTGTTTGGTATCTTAAAGCCAAAATGACCAGCAGTATATTTTTACAGTAACTATTGGAGTTACTCCATTATTTTAGTGTTCTATTTATTCCTTGTGTATGTGTATGTGTGTATATATATATGTGTGTGTGTGTGTTTAGGTGACACGGTGGCTTAGTGGTTAGCACATTCTCTTCTCAGTGCGGTTCGAATCCCAATCTGGGTGGAGTTTCCATGTTCTCCCCATGTCCGCGTGGGTTTCCTCCAGGTTCTCCGGTTTCCTCCCACAGTCCAAACCATAGATTAAGGTCAATTGAATTCTCCAAATTG
The DNA here is from genome assembly GCA_019802435.1 of Corydoras maculifer. Taxonomy (NCBI): domain Eukaryota; kingdom Metazoa; phylum Chordata; class Actinopteri; order Siluriformes; family Callichthyidae; genus Corydoras; species Corydoras maculifer. The sequence continues at coordinate 688,861 of JAFMOD010000632.1, forward strand.
CTCCATATAGAGTGTGTCTGTGTGAGTGAGTGAGTGTGCCCAGTGATAGATTGGTGCCCTGTCCTGGGTGTATCTGCCCAGTGCCTGAGATGTTCTCCCCTAGATGGGCATGGGGAACCCTTCTGTGACCCTAGTAGATGATATTCTCTACATACTCTGTTAGTCCTCTTTGCTCTGTTCATGATGATCAGGACCTTCACAGAACAGGTATCATTAGAGTGATGGATGATGGTACGAGTGGATTAGACATCTGTATGTGTTGATTGGTGTATTGTTTTCTGTCCAGCAGCACTGCTGTGTCTGATCCACTACAGTCTGTAACTTTAGAACTACAACATCCACCTATATGTTTACTAGAAATGAAAAAATACACAGTAAGCATAGGACTTGGTTCAACAACATTATGTACCCAAAAATGAGGTCAGCTGACGAGCTAAATATACTACACCACCAGGTTATTCCATGGATCTGTTCTTTCCTGATAATATGGACATATCCCAAGATAACAATGGTAGGATTCATTAAGCTCAATTTGTGAAAAGTGTTTCAGGGAGAATGAGATATCATTTTCACACATGAATCAGCCCCTACCAAACGCAGACTTTTTAACCCCATTCTTTGGGGTTTTTTGCGCATAGAAGACTTTGTGCAGTGGTTCAAATCTCCATCATCAATACAAGATCACGGAAGAAAGTTAATCAATACCAGAAATGCTCTGGACAGAAATAAATGTTGGAAATAATGCCACACTGAATGTGTGCTATTATCGAAGCTGAAGGTGGTGTAATATAATATTACTGTGTGTGTGTGTGTGTGTGTGTGTGAGTGTGTCTGAGAGAGACCTTTTTTTGATCAGGTGGTGTATGTAGAAGGTAAAAGAAAAATCAAAGTATAATGTACTATAAGCCAATATAAGATAAATACTTCTATAAGAGGCTGATATATGTTATTAGGAACAGATTTTTTTGTAGATAAGGAAATAAGAAAAATAAACACATCATACGTGCTACTTTTGAAAAAGTTTTACTCCGAAAAATATAACTCCTTTTTGTTATGGCGGTTATTGAGCTGCGTCATGAGAGCTGAAATTGAAGCTTATTTTTTGATCAATAGCTGACCAAGTGAAGTGATTGACCCATAAGACTGACAATCAAATAAAAACCATGATGAATTGGAAAAATACTTAAAATCTGAAAAGAATAATGTTTCATTAAAATAGGATAAAATGGTCTGACGAGGGTCAACCTTTGTGCTGTGGTTAATTTTGTATTAAATCTTTCAAGTTACACTTGGGATTTATGAAGTGTTTTATGTTATACTTCTGCTCCAGCCTAACATGATTTTACATCCTGCAGCAGATTAATAAAAGACCTGTGAATCACCGGCGTATCTCAGTCTGAAAACATCAAAGCTCTCCGACACTTTAATGTGTCTTTTATAGGTTTCAGACATATAATCAGTACCAGTTTAGAAAGATATAGCAGTAGACAAAAGCTATCCATTGCAGTATCGCAGTGAACCTCAGGTATAATACTATTGAAAATGGGTCAAACAAAGGAGGTGTGTCCAATCTGTTCACTATATCCATCCATTATCTTCCGCTTTATCCTCTACTAGGGTCGCGGGGCGGTTCCCCATGCCCATCCAGGGGAGAACGTTTCGGGCGCTGGGCAAATGCACCCAGAACAGGACGTCAGTCTATCACTGGGCACACACTCACTCACTCAGTCACTCAGACACACTCTATATGGGGCAATTTTTAGAGAATTCATTTGACCTTTATCCATGTTTTTGGATTGTGGGAGGAAACCGGAGAACCCGTAGGTAACCCATATGGACACGGGAAGAACATGGAACCCAGATTGGGATTCGAATCAGGAATCCCTAGTGCTGAGAGGAGAACATGCTAACCACCAAGCCACCATACTGCCCTGTTTACAATATGTATAATAAATTTTATATTGCATTTAGCTTTAATACAAATCGACTTACAAATGAGAGAACATTTTATTTATTATTATACATTTATTATGTTTTTTTTTAACATCCACATTTCACCAGCATGCCATCCAACCTAACGCACGTCTTATTATGCTGATGTTTTGTGTTGCTGGTTCAGTCTAACTATTGATTGAGCAATGTTAAAGTATGAAAGGGTTTTAATGATTAATCTAATGGATCTAAACGTGAACTGCATTTACCGTTAGTCCTATAGTTTATTATAATAAATAATGTTTTATCCTTCCTCAGATTCAGGGGCTGGAATGGATGGTATCCCTTTATAACAACAACTTAAATGGCATCTTGGCAGATGAAATGGGCCTGGGGAAGACGATTCAGACTATCGCACTCATCACATATCTAATGGAATACAAAAGGCTTAATGGTCCTTATCTGATCATCGTACCGCTGTCGTAAGTAGTAGGGTACTGTCTTTGTTAACACAGAATAATGCTGAGAATGAGCTACTCAGGGCTCTAATAAAAATCAGAGCTCATAAAGTGCGTTTGAATAGTTTGCTAGGTTTCATGTGTTATACAGTCCAAAAGTAAAATTTTACTACTTTAGAAACTTAGAAAATTATTTCATTAAAGGTCACAGATGTCATTTCAGGTTTGTGACTGAAAAACATTACACCTGCTCTAAATTGTGTTCAACTCACATTTCTGCCATAAATTAATTTTACGATGTCAGTTTAGCCTGATTAGAATTGCAAAGAGAGACCCGTACAACGAAGGGGAACTGAGTGGCTTCTGTCTCACTCATTAACCAGTCTTTGAACTTTCAGAGTAAACTGAAGACATTTTTTCAAGCAATTTATATGAAACATTATTCCAGTCACAAATTAAATTCTTATTTTTCCCTTAAAACAGCCTTAAGTTTCAGAGTGGTGTATATTCTGAGCTTGTACCACAACTGTCTGTCAGCTTAAAATAATCTGTTCTAACAAACAAGAGAATTGTGTTTTTATATGTTTTTACTTACTTAAATTACAATACCAAAAGTTTGGAGTCACCTCCTTCTTGCATCACATGTTGTCCATGTTCTCAGTTCTATTTTCTGTAAAGATGGACTTTGTAGTTCTACAATTCCAGATTGTAGTCCATCAGTTTGTGTTCCACTGTACATACTGTGTACGTATCTTTTACTCTGTTCTAATGATTAGAACCCCAATATTACCACCACAGAGCAGGGATTGTTTAGTTGGTACATTATTCCTATCACAGCAGTGTCACTGAGGTATCACTGCTGCACTAAAACCCACTCACCGCATCAGTGTCACTGCAGAACTGACAATAAACAATCCACCACCCACATGATGCCTGTTCTGTGATGTTCCTGACCAATAGAGAACAGAAAACCAACAGAGGACTAACAAAAACAAGAGCACAGTAATTGTAAAACTACAAATTGTAAGTGGAGGAAATTCACACTAGAGCAAGAAGTGGGTGTGTCCAAACTTTTTGCTGGTTCTGTGCATCCCATCAAAGTATGTATGTCAGTGAGGTTTTTACAGGAAAATCGAATAAGGTCATTTAATTCATTTGGCTGTGTTTTTATAGAACACTGTCCAACTGGGTGTATGAACTTGACAAGTGGGCGCCGTCCATTGTGAAAATTGCTTACAAGGTCAGCTTGCGATTTTTCTCTTTCATGCTTGACTGGATCAGTTTGCTGATAGAATATAAAAAACCATCTGACTGGATTTGTTTTTGTAAAAGGGCACTCCATCTCTGCGGAGATCACTGGTGCCACAGCTTCGCAGTGGGAAGTTTAATGTGCTCATCACCACCTATGAATACATCATCAAGGACAAACACATTCTCGCCAAGGTGAGTATTAAACCAGGGCAGTCTAACCAAGTCATAGAAACATCTTGGCTTGCTTCTTTCTTTACAAAATTATGTTTTGACTTTTTCTGACACAATTTTCTGACGTGTGACTTATTACGTTTCAAAATGTGTGTGGGTGTGTCCTTTTTTTGGCCAGACAGTATTTTTGTTGATCGTACGATTTGGAAACGGTTCTCTGGAACAAGTTCTCATTCCTTGTTCCACTTCACTGTTTGTTGGAAAGCTCAGTTATGCTGTGTGAAACTGCTATAGAGCTCAAATGAACTGTGTGCTGGGTTTCAAACTGTACCTCAAAGACTGTTATCTCTCTCATGTCTCTATATATGCAACAAAACATCGAGAGCTAAGATTAATTATGAATGAACCCTCAATGTTGGTTGGCCAATTAGCACAGTTAATCTTTTCTGTTTCACCCCGATATTAATCAGTCACAGCTTGTGATTGCTCTCATTTTTCCAGCTTTGTTGGGAAACACTGTGGCTTACATAAGAATTTGCCTCTCCGTGAACTTTTTTTTATGATTTGCGACCATGTTGTGTTACAACATGTCAGGCCTTGTAAAAGTCACAATTGTGCCAGATTTGTTCAATCTCATGATAATGGATAGAATGATGCAACATTAAAATGGTTTAAAAATATAAATATATATTACACAATCCTGTGAAATATCAAGCATGTAGTGGCTACCAAATCTGACTCTCAGCGCTGGGGATCCAGGTTTGAACCCCATTCTAGGTCTAGTTTTCAAGTCCTGGTTCTCCAGGTTATTCCCACAGTCTAAAAACTTGGGGTAAATTGGCTGCTCTAAATTGCCCCTGAATAGAATGCCTGTTTTTGGAAGTGTGTGCCCAGCAATGGATTGGTGCCCTGTGCCGGATGTATCTGCCAAGCACAACATATTCTTCCCTGGTTGAGTATGTGGGGACCAGACCCCACACCCCCTGTGAATAAGAATTAAGTAGTCAAGATAATGAGATTAGACTTGTTTAGATGGTTCTTCAATCGAAATCAGATTACTGTATTAATCCTCGGGGAATGATGCAGTTGTCACAGACGCCCCATTTATAGTGTTATAATATACAAAAAAGAATAAAGAATTTAAAAGATAAAGTACTACTACTTCTACTACTACTAATAATAAGCAGATAAATATAATGAGATGCAATATAATACAAAGATTTTAAGCATTTCTATTATTATTTTATTTTTATGAATTAATTTATATTCCAGGTTCTAACAACATATATTCTTTGCTATGGAGTTTTAGCTCTATATGAATAAATTATTCATCAGCTGTCATGAAGCTTTGCTCCCTTTGATCCCTTTTTCAGTGGCTTTTTTCACTGATCGTTAAATGTACCTGGTAGTGGAACTGTTCTCTACCATCTCATACATAATTTGATACATTTAGCTAAACAATGCTGTTTTATACATCTCATTTCCACCATGTTCTAAAGTGTTAATGGAGTGATGTTTTTAGTCTGACATTATGTGCATCTCTATAGGTGGTGCCAGCCACGGATTCAGCAACAATGTTACATACGGCGGTAATAATATTAAATATTTGTTTGTGCTTTCCAGATTCGCTGGAAGTACATGATTGTGGATGAAGGCCATCGTATGAAGAACCACCACTGCAAGCTGACCCAGGTGTTAAACACGCACTACGTCGCCCCGCGCAGACTTCTTCTCACAGGAACGCCCTTGCAAAACAAACTGCCTGAACTCTGGGCTTTGCTTAACTTTCTTCTTCCCACTATCTTCAAAAGCTGCAGTACCTTTGAGCAGTGGTTTAATGCCCCGTTTGCCATGACTGGAGAAAGGGTAAGACATTTAACCGAATACAGACTCGGGAATAAAACTGCCGTTTGATTCTTAATCTTTCTCGATAAACCCCAAATGAAATTCTTGGCTGTCAAGGGGCTTAATCAAACTGACGCCGTCTCTCCAGGGACGCATGTGATAAGCCCGAAAAAGCTTTTAAATAATAAATAATTGTCATTATCATGCTGTGGACCTGAAGGCTGAACTTGAGGGCAGTGCAGATGATTGCGCATCCGATCTGAATATAGATCAGTAAGCCGTTTCCCATGTGGCTTTTCCCAGGTGGATTTGAACGAGGAGGAAACCATTCTGATTATCCGCCGACTTCACAAAGTGCTCCGTCCCTTTCTGCTGCGTCGACTGAAAAAGGAAGTGGAGTCTCAGTTGCCCGAGAAGGTGATGTTTGTGTGGAAGCTATTTTTGATTTAAAGATTGAGTTTACAAAACAAGTTCTCTTTCGAATTGCTGAGTTTAATGGTTTTTAAACCATCTGCCCACTGTGACATACAAAAGATGAAGCACCCTTGGTGAAAATGCCTTGCTGAATAACTGAGTGGGAAATGAACTAAGCCCCAAAAGATGAATCATTCATGTTAACATTTCGAGCATGGTTGGTTTTTTTTTAATTTATTTGTGTACAGAGGATCGTACTTTAGACTTGTTGCTGTAAATTACAACACGGTTTTAATAAAATCAGTAATGAGCTACCCTTAGGGGCACAAGCTTAGAGTTCTGTCACTGTCCCTCACCTGCTGCCCTCATCATTATAGAAAATGTGTGTGCGTACCTCAGAAGGGCTGTGGAGCCAAGATTTTTAGAAAACTTGTGGTATTTTGCAGGAAGGAATGAGCAAACAAGAATTAAACAGCTTTTATCTGCCTGCTGTACGCATTTACAAACTTAATACTCGACAGTGGATGTATTAAGTTCTGATCAAACAGGATGACCTGTCATTTCATTTAAGCCTCTTTTATGTCATTTATTTTTTTAAACGGCAAACCTTTGAAGTCTTAAGTAATTTTGACCATATTTGAATTCTTTTAATTTTGACATGCCACCTCCCAACCTCCTCTTTTCTTTCTTTATCCTTTCTTTTTCCTGGGTTTTTTAGTTCTCTGGTTCTTTTTAAAACATTTATGCCGCAGATCAGAGACTGCAGTTTGAAAAAGCTTTTTAATTCATGTGGTGGTGGCGTAGTGGTTAGCACGTTCTCCTCTCAGTGGGGATCCAGGTTCGAATCCCAATCTGAGTGGAGGTTCCATGTTCTTCCTGTGCCTGCTTGGGTTTCATCAAACTTCCTCCCACAGTCTAAAAACATGGATTCAAGATAAATCAAATACTCTAAATTGCCTTAAGTGGTGTGTGTTTGTGTGGGTCTCTGTGAGTAAGTGTGCATATTAATAGATTGGCACCCTGTCCTGGGTGTATCTGCCCAGCGCCTGAGGCGTTCTTCTCTGGATGGTCATGGGGAACCCCCCCGTGACCTTAGTTACAGGATTAAATGGAAAATAATGACTAAATTATTCATTTTTCTGTTTTGTTGGTCTGTCTTTGAGTCCAGCCTCTCCAAATTCCCCACATGAAAGCAATAAGGCATGAGGGGTATTGTTAGTGGTGATTCATAACAATTTTATTCACAATAATGCTCAACCTCAAGGGCTTTATTCCTTTTATAAAATTGTTATAAAAAAGTATGATTAGAAAAACAAGGTTTGATTAATTTAATTGTGCTGAGTAACGGGATACAGGGTTTATTGCTCATTAGGAATCATCTCGATGTTTATATTAATTTATATTTACCCTTGTAATATCCATCCATCCATTATCTTCCGCTTTATCCTATATTAGGGTCGTGTGGGGCGGTTCCCCATTCCCATCCAGGGGAGAACATTTCAGGCGCTGGGCAGATAGACCCAGGACAGGGCGCCATTCCATATCTGGGCACACACTCACACATACATACACACTCTATATGGGGCAAGAGAATTGGAGAATTCAGTTCACCTTGATCCATGTTTTTGGACTGTGGGAGAAAACCGGAGAACCCGGAGGAAACCCACGCGGACACGGGGAGAACATGGAAACTCCACCTAGATTGGGATTTGAACCGGGAATCCCTAGCGCTGAGAGGCGAACGTGCTAACCACTAGGCCACCGTGCCGCCCCACCCTTATAATACGTGATATAAAATAATGATCTATGTTTCACGTTCACGCATTAATACGAATGTGAAGCGGCCGAAGGTGTTCATTATTGTTAGTAATGTCACAGCTGGAGAAACAGCTCAACTAGATTTAAAGACTGAAACTACCCGCTTCATAAAACACATTAAGTGTAATGGTTGATAGATGTAAAGCATCCAATGACTTACTTTATTGTAATTCCTTTTTTGCAGGTGGAGTATGTGATCAAATGTGACATGTCAGCCATTCAGAAGGTCCTCTATCGGCACATGCAGGGCAAAGGTATCCTGCTTACAGATGGATCAGAGAAAGACAAGAAGGTATCGAGGGGTGCAACTTTGTTTTGCTTAATTCATTCATTCAGTGCTTATTCAGGTCCTATTTATTCCTCTGTAGGGTAAAGGAGGAGCGAAGACCCTAATGAACACAATCATGCAGCTGAAGAAGATTTGCAACCACCCGTACATGTTCCAGCACATTGAGGTAAGAACCAGCCGAAAGTCAGTCAGTTACAGAGCCACGTTACACTACAGTCCACACCTAATAGAACGTCTTTTCCATCTGTCTTTCATTGCAGGAATCTTTTGCTGAGCACCTGGGCTACCCTAACGGTATCATCAACGGGTGAGCGGTTTTACATTCAGATCCCCATTTAGTCATTTTCTGCTAACTTTCAAGTGAGGGAACAGGACATGTCATTAATTTAAGGATGAACCAACTGAACTTCATTGTTGTCAATCATGATAATTGTTCACTATCTGGATTTGTGCAACTGCATGTAGAAGAGATGTGCCTTATTTTTTTTAGGTTAATTGTTCCAGCATTACAGAGTTGGATGGTTCATTCTCTTATGTAGCAGTGGTGAAGAGTATGGAGTGACTTGTCACTACAGTGCAGTCATCACTAGATTGTCACGGGAAAGGAAATAGAGTGCAGTGTTACCCATCCATCCATCCATTATCTTCCGCTTTATCCTCTACTAGGGTCGCGGTGGGGTTCCCCATGCCTATCCAGGAGTGAACGTTTCGGGCGCTAGGCAGATACACCCAGGACAGGACGCCAATCTATCGCTGGACACACACTCACTCACACATACATACACACTCTATATGGGGCAATTTTTTTGAGAATTCAATTCACCTTGATCCATGTTTTTGGACTGTGGGAGGAAACCGGAGAACCTGGAGGAAGCCCATGCGGACACGGGTGGGATTCAAACCGTGAATCCCTAGCGATGAGAGGCGAACATGCTAACTACTAAGCCACCGTGCCGCCCACGCAGTGTTACTTTGTAATAAATGTTTTTTTTTTCAGTTCGGAATTGTATCGGGCGTCAGGAAAATTCGAGCTTCTGGACCGGATCTTGCCCAAACTGCAGGCCACCAATCACCGTGTGCTGCTCTTCTGTCAGATGACTTCTCTAATGACCATCATGGAGGATTACTTTGCCTACCGCAATTTCCTCTACCTACGACTGGATGGTAATGAATTCATTGGAACTTTACGAGCTGTGTGTGTTGAACAATATGAAGGCTTTAAAGTGGCTTTGTAATAAAACCATAAATATAAGAGAGCTAAAAACCACAAAGAGAATAGCTGTGATTCAGAATGGTACAACACATGTTTGTTTTTGTAGGAACAACAAAGGCTGAAGATCGTGCAGCACTACTGAAGAAGTTCAATGATGAAGGCTCACAGTATTTCGTCTTCCTTCTGAGCACCAGGGCAGGGGGTCTGGGGCTCAATCTGCAGGCTGCTGACACAGTTGTGATCTTTGACAGTGACTGGAATCCACATCAGGTCGAAATCTTATTATGATTAAATGCACTTATTTTAAACTGGCACTCCCAGCACAGTGGAACATCTCTTGTCGTTGACTTTGTATTTAGAATATATGAGTATATCACCAAAAATGACGTCCGTTTTTGCCAATTTCTCCGAATTTGATCGGCGTGTTTACATGACGTACACTAATCTCATTGTCCCTATTAAGTGTTTCCGTTGTTAAATGAAAATAATGGTAACGCTTTACTTTTAGCTCCATCATGGGAACAAAAAAAGTTTTTGGAGCCAGCGGCCCAACAAAGGAAAAATTAAAAGTAGTTTTCTATTGGATTATTGCTCCTGCACGTCTTTTTATACTCATGTGGAGTTTAACTTGATTTAACTAGGACTCAGACTCAAGGATTTATAGAGATGTGTCGTATTTTGATCTGACTTGGAGATTTTGAGACATAACTATGAAATATTAAGAACCTATGATTCTGCTTTTAGACTCCCTCAGCACTTATTCCACATCTGAAGGAACCAGCACAGGGTATTTCAGTTTATAGACAAGGTTTATCCATCATTTTCTGTTTGCTTTTAATAAATTGGTTACCCAAAGCCACCAACAGGCAGCACTGGGGTGATGGGAGAGAGAACTAAAGTTGACAATTCCGCTTAATTTTATACTCGTGTCCCTCATGTCCTCATGCACATCCAGGGGAGCGCTGGGCAGTTTCAGTGCTGGGCAGACATACCCAGTAGAGGGCACCAATCCATCACAGTGCACACATTCACTTACATGTAATATATTTAGAGCCGCCAATTCACCTGAAATCCATGTTGTGGGAAACCGAAGAGAAAACCCACATGGTAACGGCGAGAACATGTAA
>JAFMOD010000632.1:706723-733620 GCA_019802435.1 Corydoras maculifer
ATATATATATATATATATACACACACAAAAAGAGAGAGGAAACTTGTATAATGGGACATTTTTTAAAAAACACATTGGTTTTTTCATCTCATATCACAGCATGCACTTTTCAGTTCAGCACTGTGTGGATGAGGAGCCTTGTATTTCCAGTTGCCCGCAGGATGTTCGGCTGAGCCACATGTGGAGTTCTTAGGCAGGTTCTGAGTCTCTTGAGGCAGTAAGACATGAAGGATAGACATCCATGATAATCACATTAAAGCCGTTAATACTAAACTCAGTGTTGTGACCTGTGTGTTCAAGTTACTCAGGACTTGAGGCTCAGCAACATCATGTGGCAATGAGGAAAAATCATTTGTGTACCCAGTTTATTCCATCCATCCATCCATAATCTTCCACTTTATCTCTGTTAGGGTCGTGGGGGGGTTCCCCATGCCCATCCAGGGGAGAAGGTTTTGGGCGCTGCTTAAATACACCCAGGACAGGGTGCTAATCTATCGCTGAGCAACCCAGTTTATTCCATCTATATATAATTTTTTTTTCTGCACTAATATTAGAGCTTAAACTCTGAGAGAGAATTAAGCGAATATTATTGTATAAGAATTCCCCAAGTGTTAATTGACTTGGATCAATGCCAAAGACATCTGGCTTGGACGCATCAGGAACTGAGTACCTTCTGACAGGGAATTAAAGCCTGAACAGGGTAATGAGTGGCCTGAAAACATTTGTGCACACGAAGAAAATAAAGCTCATTTTTTATTGAAGAGATATCGTGGCACAAAACAGGTCATTTGTTTGGTGCCAGCTACAGAAAGAATGTGTCGAATCAGCGGTGCATGTGAGGTGGATGGTGATGTTTTGACAGTTCTGTGCATTTAAACCTCACTAATGAATAATACAGGGAACATGTGACAGGTTTGGATAATAATCAATGAATATGATAGGATATACTGTCAAACAAAGTGCTTTGTACCGTGCATTATGCCAGTGCTTGGCAACGAATAAATGGGAACTGGACTTTTAAAGACTGAAGGTATTTGAAGGACAGAGACAAACTATTGACGAACAATAACAAATAAAGTGATGATATTAGTAAAACGACACCTAACCAAAGCTTCTCCTAAGAGATTAATCCACTAGTCATCACACAATGACAATATTCCTAAATTCATGTCATTTTTAAGCAGATTTATTCATAATAATACACAACCAAGTATGTTATTGTGTTTATAAAATGGTTGCAAACACACTATAATTAATAAACAAGGTTTAAATCGTAAATGTGTTTATTGAAAACAAAATTAGTAATAATCTGGTCTTCCGTAACGTAATCAAGTCTGGTTTTAAAGTGAACACTGACCGTTAAGTAACAGGATACTGTTTTCACTTTCAATCAAAAAATGCCATCTAGTGGCCATATTACAGAAGACAATTTATGTCTATATAAAACAGCGGGAACAGGTTTGGTGCTGATCGGGAATCGGCACGCTGTTTATGTTAATCTGAATTAGCTTGTAGTCACACATTGATATGAATGTGAAGCATCCAGAGTTGTGTGTTATAGTCAATAATGTCATGGCTGGACAAATGGCTCAGCTGATCAGATTTAAGGACCAGATCTGTTTTATGATATAGAATAAAAAACTAGGGCGGCACGGTGGCTTAGTGGTTAGCACGTTCGCCTCTCAGCACTAGGGATTCCCGGTTCGAATCACCATCTGGTTGGAGTTTCCATGTTCTCCTCATGTCTGCCTGGGTTTCCTCCGGGTTCTCCGGTTTCCTCCCACATTCCAAAAACATGAATCAAGTCAATTGAATTCTCCAAATTGCCCCATATAGAGTGTGTATGTATGTGTGTGCCCAGCGATAGATTGGCGCCCTGTCCTGGGTGTATCTGCCCAGCACCCGAGACGTTCTCCCCTGGATGGGCATGGGGAACCCCACCGCAACCCTAATAGAGGATAATGCGGAAGATAATGAATGGATGGATGGAATAAAAAACCAATAGTATAGAAAATGTTATACATAACTAGCTTTAGGTGCATTTCTGGGCGGAACAAATCGCAGGAGCTCCTAATTAATTGTGGTTCGAAGGAGTGCTTTTCTGCCTCAAACTTCGTAGCTTAAGATAAAAAAATGCTAGTCACGGACAGAAAGTATACACAAACATAAATACATGAGAGGCAGACGTGCTAATCAGTTCCCCACTGTGCCGCCCGTGTTGTGGAATCTCAAGTGCTAATCTTTTGCTATTAAAGAAATTTCATTGGAGGAAAATGAATTACACATGGAAGACTCGGTGGTTCTGCTGATTTTTGGATATAAAGCCTTAACAATTTGTCACACAGTATATGGACTCAGGTATTGGGACACACTGCTTAATCCTTAAGTTCAGATGTTGCGCTCGGTTCTATTGGTGCCTTTATAAATTGGTCCAGCGGGAGACCTGACTTCAACTTCATCAGACACCTTTGCGATAACCTGAAGCAGGGTTGTAAGCTCTTCTCCAACATGACAAGTGTTCTGGATAAATAGGCACAGACAGACACACTCCAAAATCTTGTTAAAAGACTTTACAAAGGTGTGTAGGCTCATTATAATGTGAATAAATGATGGCATCATAAAACCAGTATGTGCAATGTGTCCACGTCTTAGTACTTTTGTCCACATACATTTTTTTATGTCATATAATTACGTCTATACCTCTAAAAAATAGGCCAGACTCTAAAACTACTTTGTTAAAACCATCCATCCATCCATTATCTTCTGCTTTATCCTCTACTTGGGTCGTGTGGGGAGAACGTTTTGTGCGCTGGGCAGATACACCCAGGACAGGGGGCCAATCTATCACTGGACACACACTTACACACAAACACACTCTATATGGGGCAAGTTGGAGAATTCAATTGATCTTGATCCATGTTTTTGGACTGTGGGAGGAAATCAGAGAACCCAGAGGAAACCCACATGGACACAGGGAGAACATGGAAACTTCACCCAGATTGGGATTAAAACCGGGAATCCCTAGTGCTGAGAGGCGAACATGCTAACCACTAAGCCACCGTGCCGCCCTATTGTTAAACCATCAAATTTAATTAGTCTACACAAGACACCTGCCATCTTATTCAGCAGGTTAGTTATTTCTTAAGTTAGGATAAACTAAAGTTATTATCTTACACACACGCAAAGAGGATGTGTATTGGAACTTTCTGAAGGTCACTTCAAACTGTTGTCCTAATTTGGGAGCTAATGCATCGTAACTCACTCACGCCACCGGCGCGGCGAGGCGGCAAATCCCAAAACTGTAGACGCAGCAACAAGATTTAATTAAAATAGCAAGTCCAGCCAGGGAAATCATCTACGTTTTATCTGTTGCTTTATACTTACTGAGTGTGAAGTTGTTTCATGCCAGTGATCCGCCCTGAATTTAGCCAATTGGAAAAGACCGGAGATCAAATGAGCATTTAAAATGCATTATAAACGTTTAGCGATTAAATCGTCTCATTAATTAATTATGTGACTGTTCTTGTCTTACTGCCAGTTTATCAGATGGCTTAATTATTTTTACACCAGCTTTGTAAACAGCCTATTTTAAAACCATGGACCATGCTTTTTTTAGTTTAAAAATATTTCACATATAATTCCACGGAAATATATTTTTGAGTTTTACTTGAAAATGGTGGTGTGAAGATATTTTACATGTGCTGTAACTGATACAGTGTATTAAATTTAAAATGAATTGCAGGCTATAGAAGACGGCAACCTGGAGGAAATGGAGGAGGAGATCCGTCTAAAGAAGCGCAAGCGAAGGAGACATATAGACAAAAGTGGAAGACGTGAAGATGGAGATAAAGCGAAAAAGAGGAGAGGACGACCCCCAGCTGAAAAGCTTTCCCCCAACCCTCCCAAACTCACCAAGCAAATGAGCGCCATCATCGAGACGGTTATTAACTACAGGGACGGGTAAGATTCTGAAAACCATGCAGGTCTCTGTCTTTCTGTGCAGTATTGGGGGAAAAAAAAGGCGGACGTGCTAAACCTTCCCTGCAAGACAATCTGTAATTGGTTAATCCAATTCCTTCCATCCATCATCTTCCGCTTTATCCTCTACTAGGGTGGGGGGGCTTCCCATGCCCATCATGGGGAGAAAGTCTTGGGTGCTGAGAAGATACACCCAGGACAGGATAAATAATGCCTAAATAAATGCATAAATAATGCATAAATAAATGCCTGCAACACATTGTAGCACATTTGTTCTAATTGTTGCAGTTTTGCAGGTGAATGTTGGCTTGACCTGAGCTGCTCAGCTGTGTGTGGTTGCCATTACCGGATTCTCCTCTTTATCAAAAAGTGACATGTTTTCTATTGGAGTGACTTGAATGACGTTATTTTTTCAGGCATTGGTCCACCATCCTGCTGTTAAGCAATTAGCACCTGTTGTCTTGTTAATGACTTGGTGAGCGTGACGACTGTCAGCTCCATGTGTCATGTTCCTGCTGCTCGCCTCATGTAAGCAGCATAAACATGGTATCACTTCTTAAAGATTAAGAATATTAGAATTAGAATATTTCTACAATTTCTAAATGCTCATGCATAATTATCATGCATCCGTACAACATTGTCACACGATGAGACGATTGAGGACCAGAGACAGGGTGTCACAAACGCAGGACTATGCTTTATTAATACTGTTTTAAAAGAGTATTTGAAATAGAGTTGCATCTGTGTTCTTTGTTGTTGTTAGTCCCTGTTGGTTCTCTGTTCTCTGTTGGTCAGGAGCATCACAGAACAGGTATCATTTGGGTGGTGGATTGTTTATTGTCAGTTCTACAGTGACGCTGATGTGGTGAGGGGGTTTTAGTGCAGCAGCGCTGCTGTAGTTTCATTTCAACACCTTAGTGACACTGTTAGGATAGGAATAATGCACCAATCAAATAATCCCTGCTCTGTGGGGGTACTATTGCAGATTGAGAATTGAACCTGGAATCCCTAGCGCTGAGAGGCGAACATGCTAACCACTAAGCCACCATGCTGCCCTGTTTTAATATAGTTTTGAAAATACTGATGTGTCTTGAGTGATAACCAATTATTATTGGGATCTTTTTATAGGGAAGGGTATTTTTCCGTTTTTGTTTGTGTGTTTATTCACTTTTCGTTAAGTGAGGATCAGGATGTACCCCAGCATGCTCTCAACATTAATTATAATGAGCAGTTCTTTATTATAATTGCTACTCATTTGCTTTCACCCTCTGGATATGATTTATATACTGAACAATGTATCTTTCAGGCTTCATAATCATTTTATTAAGTCTAAATTGTTTACCCAGTGGGTGGTACAGTAGCTAAGTGGTTCACCTCTCAAATCCCAATCTGGGTAGGTCTGGTCCATGTTCTCCCCATGTCCAGGTTCTCCAGTTTCCTTCCACAGTCTAAAATCATGGATTCAAGGTGAACTGTAACTGGAATTGCCTTTACTAAAGATGGACTCGCTAAAATAGGTCCCATTGTCATAAACCGTAGTCCCTGAAACATGGTTCATCAATATAACTTATAGTTTGAATGAAATTCCTTTAATCTCAGAATGCTTTGATGCATGTTAACAAGTTTAAAACACTTAATTGCAAGTTGTCCTAACAATAGATTATATATATATATATATGTATGTATATATATATATATATAATTTAGCTAATAAATTGCCATTGAAACTTTGTTGTATTGATTTTAGTGTGTGATTTTGTTCGTTTAATCGCAGCACAGTCTGAACAGGTCTGTATTTCTTTTAATTGCATTTCTGCTTCTTCTCTTTTATATCATGAGTGTCCTGTCACCTTGAGCTCTTCCACTCTTAACAAGGCATTTCATTCTGAAGAACTGGCGTTCACTAGACTATTTTTCATTTTTATCCTTCAATTTATTGAAGGATTCTGTGTAAACTAGAAAAAATCAGCAGTTCTAGGAAACACAGACTAATCTAACTAAGACCAACAATCATGCCAGGGTCAAAATCATTGTGCTGGAGTGAGCATCAAATGCGGGGTAGATTTTATTTTTGCTTAAACATTGCTGTACCACCAAGTACTTAGAGTTTCTATGCACAGAATACTGAACGGTACACTCCAGCCTTGACTCGCTTTCCTGAATTCATTATGAAAAGTTAAATTACATTTAACATTTAACATTTAACTTGGACAGTTTCACAATTACAGACTGTAGTACGGTTTGTGGACATTATTATTATTTTTTTTTCCAAATTGATACCCAATTAACTTGTTTTCTCTTTATTTGAATTGAGCTTGTTATTTATTTTTATGGGCAGGTTGAAATATGCTTTTGATTTGTTAATCAATTTAGTCATATATCTGATTGTCCTGGTTTAGATATATCGGTTTCAGTAATTACAGTTAAGCTGTCTTAATTACCCAGTTTTCAATACTCATTAATATTCATTTCCTCCTGAGGCAGCCTTTTAAAGCTCCCGTTTCACATCTTGTTACAGATCAGGCCGCCAGCTTAGCGAGGTGTTTGTCCAGCTGCCCTCCAGGAAAGAGCTTCCAGAGTACTACGAATTAATTAGGAAACCAGTGGACTTCAAAAAGATCAAGGTAAAACATCATCAGCAGGATTTACCCAACCCTGTGCACAATTACATCCTTTAGGACATAATTATTTTAAATAATAATGAGTGGATTAACTATTGTGCAGAACAATATAATGAAAAGGCACACAAGTTTGCAGTGCTTGCTGGATTATAACAACTTTTTTGTGGGCTTTCAATTTACATTGTAGGTCACATTTGTTCTTTCTAACATTCAGCATTTCGATTGGTTCTGCAGCATGAAGGCTGTGAAGGGCATTCAGAAATATATGTATTTTGTATATTTACAGGAGAGAGTGCGCAATCATAAGTACAGAAACTTGGGTGATTTGGAAAAAGATGTGATGCTTCTCTGTCACAATGCTCAAACGTATAATCTGGAGGGATCACAGGTGAGTGAATATAACATTGTTATCTGTATTTAATCAGTGACCTCATTCTAAGGTGTATACAGGTTAATGTACGTAACATGTAAACGATGCTCAGCCCACATTTACAGGATCTGCATAACTTTGCTGCTGTCTAAATTTGCATTTAATTACAGTACATCACATTTGGAAATTTGAAGACGTCAGGATATGATCTTACAGAGCCTTAATAAAGTCTTCATACCCCTTAAACATGTCCACATCATTCATGTTACACTCACAAACAGACACAAAGCAGCAAGTAATAGTTTTGCATGATGTCAGTTCTCAGTGGGTCCAATCATAACAGATGCAGATTTTCTGGAATGCACATCTGTATTCCAGTGCGAGGTTGGTTAAGCTCTGTGAGCAGTAAATTAAAAGTCTCACCACGCTCCCAACTTTTACAGACGAACTGAAAGGCATTAATATTTTATAATACAGCAAATATTACCACTTTGTTTATCCTTGTATATTATGGCTTCAGTCACAGAGCATTATATTTTAAAGTAATAAATTATTTGTTTCCCTTTTTTAAGAACAAAAAGATCTAAAAAAAAAAAAAAGTGTCTAAAAGTGTCTAAATTAATCTGACATGGTTTGTCAAATCAGCCATGTTTCTTAAATAGCATTGGGGCAACATGAGAAAAAATAAAGCCTTTTAAACAAGGCTGACATTTCAATATCATGAAATATGTCTGCATGCTTTGATTTAAGACAGATTTTTGATTTTCAAAAAACAGGATACATTTTACAGAAATATTTAATTTATAATCAGATCCGGAGTAGCTATATCTAATAGATAAATCTTATACGTTGTGGTTAGTACGTCCACCTTCAGTGCTGGGGATCCAGGTATGAATCCCGATCTGGGTGGAGTTTCCATGTTCTCCCGTATCTGTGTGGACCATTTCCTTCGGGTTTTCTGATTTCCTCCCACAGTCCAAAAACATGAAATCAAAGTGAATTGGTGGCTTCAAATTGCACCCATCTAAATTGCCCATATATAATGTGTGTGAGAGTGAGTGAGTGTGTGCTGAGTGATGGATTGGCACCCTGTCCTGGTGTATCTGCCCAGTGCCTGAAACAATTTCCCCTGATGAGAGAAGCAGAAAATAATATGATAAGATGAGATAACTAAATAAATATAAACATATTTATGATGAATTAAAATATAAACACAAACCATTCCCATAATGGTTTACTATTCCTATAAACACAAACCATTGTAGAAAACCTTCTCAGAAGAATGGAAAGTTTTATTCTAGGTCTGGGGTGGCGACTAAGCATTGTCGTGTGATGAGTAGGTGTCTGAGGAGTTTTGTCTATCTATTGTACATCGAAAATGAAAAAACATTCTGGGAATAAAGCATGTTTTTTTTGAAAGGCTTTTAAAGGCCCTGTTATTGTCCTTTGTCCTTGATATGCTTTCTGCTTTCTTTAGATCTATGAAGACTCTATTGTACTGCAGTCTGTGTTTAAAAGTGCCAGACAGAAGATTGCTAAAGAGGAAAGCGAGGATGACAGCAATGAAGATGAGGAGGAGGAATCCGAATCGGAGTGTAAGATACAATGATGGATTTTATGCTCTTACTGTCTAAAAACTAAAAAAAAAAGTCCCACAATAATATACTAGTGCATTTGTACTATATTAAAACATTAATACATGCGTGCATTATTGTGAATAAATCATGGGAAAGATTTGATATTTGGCACAACACGAAGCGTACAGTTACACTCTTTCCCGTGATTTATTCACTGTAATACACAACCTGAAGTGCTTTATTAATTTTATAGGACAGTTACAAATACACTATAGTAAAAAAAAAAAAAAAACAAGGTTAGATTCATAAATACGTTTATTAAAGCCAAAATCATTAACAAACTGGTCCGGTTTTAAAAGTGAACACTGACCCAGAGTAGCAGGATTCCAGTTTATCTAACAAGCAAAAATGGGCATCTAGTGGCCAAATTACAGAACACTGCTAATTAAAAAAAACATTGGGGAAAAAAATCGAGAGGGTGGTTACCTCGAATCCATGTTTTTTTGGACTGTGGGAAGAAACTGGAGAACCCAGAGGAAACCCACACGGACACGAACATGGTAACTTTACCCAGATCGGAATTCAAACCTGGTTCCCCAGCACTGAGAGGAGAACATGCTAACCACTAAGCAGGAAGTGTGACCAGTTTTATTTGATTAACATTTGAACTAAAACCTGCATTTCTGACTGCAGCCAAGTCCGTGAAAGTGAAGATTAAGCTGAGTAAGCGTGAAGATCGGAGCCAGGAGCGAGGCAAGAAGCGTCTGAGTCGGGCCAAAGCCAAACCTGTGGTCAGTGATGACAGCGATGATGATCAGGAGAATGTAGGTTCACCTCACAACAGAACATGCACTTAGAACATCACATTGTGAAAGCCACGTCTAGCAGATATTAATTCTGATAGATGGTTCTGAAATTACCTACGACTGTTTTGCATAATACTGGGTCCCCTCAGTGAGGAATTTGCATGTTCTCCACATGATTTGTACAGAAATATCAGTGTTCTTCCACAGTTTCAAAACACATGCAGGTTAAAATTAGGAGAATTGAATTATCTTAAGTGTACCTCGGTGGGAATGTGTGTAAATGTGTTTGGGTGGCTGATCTGTTAGAGCCTGATCATTTGTTCAGGGTTTCCACTAACTGCTTATGTTTCACAAAAAGTTATCAGACTTGTTGCAGAGATAAACATTAAACATAAAACTTGCACATCTTTTTTTTTTTTTATTATTATTTTTTTTACCTCAAAGTTCTCTACTGACTTTTCCTAGTCTTTGTTCAGTAAGCTCCCAGTAGACTCTGACTGGAAGTCTTATGGGACCAACTGTGTCAGTCTGTCTCATTAACCCACCCTGAGCGTGATCTGTCTTGACAGAGCTCAAGATCCTCACTGAGTCTCCTCAGGCTAGCTGTCAGTCTTTGGGTGAGGGCTGTGGAGATCAGGGAGAGTCCTGTATTTCATTGTGCCATCACCCATTCCAGCATTTGTCTGTTTCACAGGGGCAGTCTGATGGCAGCCAAACCGAAGATGAGTGAACAAGAACTTTTTTTTTTTTCTTGTTTTTTGGCCAGCACTTCCACTCTGCACCTTTCCAGCTAGTTTGTTTTGCGTCTTTATGAAATCATACTTCATTCTGGCTAAATGTCAGTAAACGTTTGGCTTATGTAGTAGATATGCTGTGTTGCCTTCAGTATACTCAGTGTACTGAGATGTGCATGTGTCCGCTTTAGCCTGATGCATTCAAGAAGTTTTATCTGCAAAGAAATCAAAATATATTAGCATATACAAAAGTCTATACTTAGAATTTACATATATGCGATGTATAAACTATTTTTATCCACTATTTTTTTCCCTTCGGTTCTTTTAACATAGATGTTCAAATTATTCGCGTTTTCTACTTCAGAACTCAAAAAAGCTAATGCCCTTATATAAACATATAACAAAATGACTATCAGCAGCAAAGTAAGAATATAATATAGATTTTATTTTACTTTAATTGTCCCATTGATAAAACCTTGTGACGATTTCCTTTTTGTATTGCTTGTTTTTGGGCCGTAAGATTATCTTGACTTTAATATCTACCCTCATTTTGGATATTTGTAGTCCCTAATGAACAATTTGTGCATTTTATAAAGCAAAACATGTCAGAAAAATCTGGACCTGAATTTTAGGATTAATTTTGAATGCTTTATTTTATCGCTTGCACACGAATTTACAGCAGTATTATTGTTTCATCTTGCTTAAAGATTGTCTTCATATATTCGACTATATATATATATATATATATATATATGTGTGTATATATATATATATATATATATATATAAAGTGTGTAGCACTGCAACGCTGGGGTAAAGGTAATTAAGAGACGCCCGGAGACTCTGCTGATGAATGTGTGCAGCTTTTATAAGCTGGAGCATCTCATGCCAGAGAGAAACAGATGATGTGGCAGGAACGCGGTGGTACGGCAGTTACATCAGCCAGCAGATGTATTTTAACTTGCTTTAATACATTCTGTAAGTAAAGCCTGTTCCAGTGCTCACCCACCAAATCCTATTTCCGGTTCTCTTTTTGTCCTACCCCACCACATTTTTTTCATTATCCGGGTGATGGCATGTCTGACCAGTGACATGGAGAGGCACAATCTCGTCCTCAGTGGCCTGAGGTGTTTATAAAGACTGCACATGATTATCAGTGGAGCCTCTGGCAGGTGTGTTAACTTTCTCTATTCAACATCAACGGCCGTTCACTTTGCCCTTCCCCCCCTCCCCCAGCGCCACTGTGTTCTTGCACACATATATTGATTATATACACACACATACACACAACAGCCTCTTATTAGGTACATAGTCATTGCTTCATTATTCATTGCCCAGTTTCTACTTACTATGTAAATGTACTTTGTAGTCCATTAGACTGTAGTCCATCAGATTCTCTGCATACTTTGTTGATTCTTTGTTCTTCAGTGATCTGGACTGCCGCAGGACACACACAAAGCATGTATTATTAAGAGGCTGGATGATTCTTAGCACCGCCGTGACACAGGCATGGTGGTGGTATGGCTGTATGTAATGTAATCGATATAAAATCTAACCGCTCATTAGTTGTTGCACCATTTGTATTGGGCATCTAATTCTTTTCTACTACCTACCTGTCAAGCAGTGTTACTGAGGTCAGAAAATTTAAAACACGCTGCTGCGTCTGCCACACACTCCCCTCTGCCAGCAATAATGCCCATTATAGGGTAATTCGGGTCCTTAAATCTGATTGGCTAAGCCGATTGTCCAGCTGTGACATTATTGACAATAAAGCACACCTCTGACCGCTTCATTCAAATTAGTGTGCCAGGTTATTTAAAAAAGAGATATGATGTCTATAATAAACCTCCGAAGTGAATCATCTTCGCATCATAAAGCATCCTAACCGACTGAACCAAAAGCTGCTAGAGTAACATTCACACGACAGTGAACATCCATCCATCCATTATAAGATAAACCTTTATTTGTCCCGCAATGGGGAAATTCACATTTCTCAGCAGCAGATAAAGAGCAGGATGAAAAGGTATTCAGTCATTAAAGAGATTTAAAATGGGAAAAAAATTAAATACAGTTAGAAATCTATATATACAAGATAAAAATCTAATTTTAGTTATTTACAGTCCTACAGGAATGAAATGAATCAAATATTGCACATATGGTGTCTGATTAAGCAGCAGACAGTTATTATATACATTATCTTCTGCTTTATCCTCTACTAGGGGTCCCCATGCCCATCCAGAGGAGAACATTCCTCTCATGCATTATTGCTTTATTAACACCTCACCTCCACATCAGTGTCACTGCCCGTGCTGATCCCACTTGCTTTTTGCTGGTCCTGGTTGAGTCCTTGATCATTAACAAGCAAAACAAAAAAACAAAGGACTACAGTCTATGATTGTTGATCTACAAAGTGCATCTGTGGTACGTTGAACTGATCAAATGGACACTGAGTGTATAAGCAGGAGGTGAACCTAGTTCCAGTGAGTGTGTGTGTGTGTACACATATGTATGTGCTTTTTCCTAAGTCATAAGTGATGCTTTCATTGCACACTATCTTCGTGGTTGTATTCCGTAGCTTAAAGCAAATAAAAAATCATGTACGTTTAAAATGCTTTTGTTATTTTTCAAGTAAATTGATGTTTTGTACCCCTGCCAGCCCCCTTTCTGCGCCGCTTTGCCCGGGCAAGTGGTGACGTTTTCTGCAAATGATGTAAATGTTGTTTTACTCATAATTGGTTGTGTCAGGAGGTTTTTTATTATTATTATTTGTATGTTTTTGGAAAAAGAAACTTAATTAACTGAGATCTAACATATTGAGTTGCTTTTTGGTCGTTATAAAGAGTAAGTATATTGAATGTTGTGGTAATCGAAGGAAGGGTGTGGATTTGTATAGGTATCACACACACACACACACACACATAGAATAATTTAACATTTATTAATAAGAAAAGATGGTAGTATGAAAAGTATGGCTAATATGTGAGGACATTACCAAACTGCTTTAAACAGAAACCACAAGAGACATATAATAGATGCTGTTCTCTGATCAGTGATAAACACTTGCCATCAGTGATCTATAAAAAAACAACATACTGCCCACAGGGTGTTGAATGACTGAGGCTTATTGTGAGCAGATTGATGGCAGGCCATCATATCTGAAACTAATAATGGAAAGTGTTAAGAATATAAATAAGCGATGCAGTTATATAATTCTTTGTTGCTGGATTGGTTGTGTACCACAGAGCTTGTATAAAATTCATTTTAATGGATCTGCATGCTTTTTATATTTATTGGGTCTGCTGATAATTTTCAGATCCAATCCCTAATTAATTAGTGGAAAAAAGCGCAAATCCAAATGCTGCTCAAGATAAAATAGATATAATTAAAGATAAAAGCTTTAAATGGTTCAATCAGCTCAAATTCAGTTCTGCTACACTGAGAAACCACTTGTGTTTTCTGATAACACCCCATAATTCTGAAACCTTATTCCATGTCACACATGTGGCTTAGGCTTTGCATTAATGTGAGATTTTCACGCGGACTCGAAGCAGCCATTCGCCAAGCATTTAAAGTGAGGTCACTTAAGCCGCCTCAACCCTACAGCTGGAGTAATAACTCGCATATGCGCAGTGTGTAACGAACGACAGAGTCCACCTCCAGCAGAATGAGCAGGGGGTATTACTCTCACACATACAGCGCTGATGGAAATCTCAAAAGCTCCGATTTTAAAACCAGTGTTAAAAATATCAGCCTACGTCATTTAATTATTAATTGTAATCTAATAGTAAATATGAGTGAGTGGCAAAATATGTGAACCTTTAGGATTTGCAGATAATTAGAAGCTCGTCAATAAAACTGATAACAGGTGAAAGTGGGCACGCTGTGAAATTAAAGAACTGAGATCTAACATTTGTATTTTTAATCTAATCTTTTAATTAAACAATGACAACTAAACAATGACAAAGTTTAAGCTATATTTTTTTCTGGTATTGTGCTTCTCTGGTTTTCTTCAACAGTTCAAAAACATGGATTCAAGGTGAACTGGCTGCTCTAAATTGCCCCATATAGTGTGTGCATCTTTGTGAGTGTTTTCCCAGCTATGGTATAGTGCCATGTCCCCTGAATGAGCATGGGAAACCCCACCCCCAGTATAGGATTAAGCTGTAATCTATAGACCTAACCTGTATGTCATAGATCTTTCTCTTTATCTTTCTAATGCATCCATCTAACCCAGGTTAATAGAAGGGTTGCATCTGGAAGGGCATTGTAAAACTTTCAAGTCGAACATGCAGATTCTCCTCTGTGGCGCCCCCTATCAGGAGAAAGGTCAGAGATGTAGAGGTTGTAGAGCTTTATGTAAAGTATATACTGATACACAAGCTGCAGGCTTTGTGGTAACTGTACAGAGAATAAAAATTTATTATGGTCTGATTTTGTTATGTTATATTATGATTATACAATATACATTTTAAATATAATTAGATGAGATAAGATGATAAATTCAGATGTTGCAGCAGCATGTAAAAGTAAATTACACAAAGGTGACATATATACACAACAATATAGGGTGTATCCCGGTTACAGCACAGTATAAAAGATGAACAGATGTCCCGGCACAGAGGTCGCTGTGGGTCAGAATGATCTCCGGTACAGTTCTTTGCTACAGTAGAGTAGAGAATGAGTCTGTTACTTAATAGACCTCCTTGTTGCACCAGCAGCTTTTTTAAAAGACGGGAAGAATTATTTATGATTTCCATTAGATTTCAGAAGGTCCTTTTCTCCACAGCTGTCTCAGATCCCTCCAGTGGGCAGCCCAGGACTGCACTAGCCTTCTGGGTCAGTATCAAAATAAAAATTAATTACCACAAGGCCACACGTTTCTTTGCTCTCCAGTGTGGATTTAGATAGATAGGTTGTGGTGGTAGAGAATGAAAGGGAGAACATTTCAAATTTACCCAACAGCGGGTGAATATTCCGGGACATGCTTCAGTGTATCTCACTGGTTGAAAGGTGTCTCATTAGTGAAGATTTCCATTTTATTTTCAATCTTTCTCAGTATAAAGGGGCTCCGGCAATGTAATGCAAACCTCTCCTGACAGCATCGTTCATTCTGCAAATGCAATCGTTTTTGATTAATGGAAGCTGCGTTCACATTGTTCATATTGTAGATTTCTGTACCGAATTAAACTGCTATTTTCTATTTATTTCTATTTTCTGAGATAATGAAAGGTTTAGCTACAGCAATATTTAACCTCTTTGTCGTATCCATCTTTGTAATCTATATATCTGATTAGTCATTTCTTTTTTTCCTTCATTGTCTTCTGCTTAATTCTCTACTAGGTTCGTGGGGGAGGGGGGCATGACAAAACCCACATAGACATGGGGAGAACATGGAAACTCCAACCTGGAACCCCTATGCTGAAATGCGAAAGTGCTAATCACTATGCCACTGTGCCAACCCTCCATCCACTCAACCACCAATCCATTCACCCATCTAACCTCCCACCAGACCAACTACTCACTGATCCACCCACCTGCCCTGACACTTTGTATCTGGAAGACCATCGAGTGTAAAACTGTAAGAACCCTCTCTGTGGCAGGGGATTGGAAATTCAAAGACTAAAGACAATTTTAAATAACTAAAATTATTAGGGAGACACAGTGGCCTAGCAGTTCATACGTTCTCAGCACTAGGGGTTCCCATTCAAATCCCAATCTGGGTGGAGTTTCCATGTTCCATGTTGAAGACAATTGTATTCTCCAAATTTCCCCATGTGGAGAGTGTGTTTGTGTGTGTGTCTGTGTGAGTGAGTGTGTGCCCAGCGCCCAAAACGTTCTCCCCTGGATGGGCATGGGGAGAACGTGACCCTAATATAGGATAAAGCGGATGATAATGGATGAATGGATATAAATTATTATTGTCATGATTTTATGCAACTGAAAAGGGGCACGCAGATGTAAACACGCCGCGCAGCGTTATAACAATGGCTTTTAAAATGAGTGTAAAGAAGGAGCATTTAAAATCCTGACTAAAAAAACGCCCCCGTTCAGGTCTGACATTGTGAGGTAATGCATATTTTTTTAAGCAGATATGAAATGAAATACCTTAAAGTCTGTACATTTAAGAAAACACTGTCAGCTTAGCAAAAGGAATATTATAATCCATGCTGAGACAAAAAGAAAATGAAAAAAAGAAACCTTGAAAGAAATCAGGTGCAAAGAAAAGGACTGTTCTTTTTTTTTTTTTTCCTAGAAAAAGTACTTCTTGCATTATTTCTAAATGTTTGGTGTAATTTCAATCCATCCATTATCTTCCGCTTTATCCTCTATTAGAGTCGCGGGTGGGGTTCCCCATGCCCATCCAGGGGTGAACGTCTCGGGTGCTGGTCAGATACAGGACGCCAATCTATCGCTGGGCACACACTCACTCACACAGACACACTATGTGGGGAAATTTGGAGAATTTAATTGACCTTGATCCATGTTTTTGGACTGTGGGTGGAAACCGGAGAACCCAGAGAAAACTCACGTGGACATGGGGAGAACATAGAAACTCCACTCAGATTAGGATTCGAACTGGGAATCCCTAGTGCTGAGAGGAGAACATGCTAACCACTAACCCACCGATATCACCATTTCATGAACTATAAACATTTGGGGGCGGCACGGTGGCTTAGTGGTTAGCACGTTCGCCTCTCAGCACTAGGGATTCCTGGTTCGAATCCCCATCTGGGTGGAGTTTCCATGTTCTCCCCGTGTCTGCGTGGGTTTCCTCCAGGTTCTCCGGTTTCCTCCCACAGTCCAAAAACATGGATCAAGTTAATTGAATTCTCAAAAATTGCCCCCTATAGAGTGTGTCTGTGTGAGTGAGTGTGTGCCCAGCGATGGATTGGCGCCCTGTCCTGGGTTTATCTGCCCAGCGCCCGAGACGTTCTCCCCTGAATGGGCATGGGGAACCCCACTGCGACCCTAATAGAGGATAAAGCGGGAGATAATGAATGAATGAATGAACATTTGGGAATGAAAGAGTCCTAAATCATTTTCTGTAAGTGGAAGCTTTGCCTACAGCATCAAACAAGATGCTCAACAGACCATGGTCACCATTAATGGATTTTACACTCTATATGGGGCAATTTGGAGAATTTAATTGACCTTGATCCATGTTTTCGGACTGTGGGAGAAAACCCACGCGGACATGGGGAGAACATGGAAACTCCACCCAGATTAGAATTCGAACATGCTAACCACTAAGCCACCGTACCGCCCTGGATTAATATCGATGACACATATTAGCGTTTTTTAAAATCTTTCATTCGTAATAAGGAGGCGCGTTGATGTATTGGTTAGCATGTTCTCCACTCAGTTTTCCCCGTGTCCGTGTGGGTTTTCAGTTTCCTTCCATAGTCCAAAAACATGGATTCAAGGTGACTTGGCTGCTCAAAATTTCCCCAATTTTCCCCTAAATGTGTCTGTGTGAGTGGGGATGTGCATAGTGATGTATTGGCGCCCTGTACTCGGTGCATCTGTGAAACATTTAACTGGATTGACATGGGAATACCACCCCATGACCCTAGTGGAGGATTAAGCGGAAGATAATGAGATGACATTTAAATTGGTCAGTTTCAGCAGTCAGCAGTCTGGGTTGACTATTAAACAGACTGTTGCTATGACTAACAAACCATTGCTGTGCTATTGCAGAAGGATCAAGACTGGATAGCGAGAAGGAGAGCGGTTAATAATTTCATTCGAGAACAGGATGAGAAGGTACAGCATGCAACGGTCGCCTCACAGTAAACAGCAGCGAATCAGATAAGAAAGCAAGAGAGATTTGTGGGCGATGGATGTGGGTCGCGGTGAATTTCTGCCTGGAGTTTCTTATGATATATTTCTAACCTATGAGACCTCTCCTGTCTTAATGTGTCTGAAGAAAAATAGATGCCCTTATTGAATTTGACATACGACTTTAGTCAGTGAAATATACCCCCCCTCTCTTTTCAGACTGCATGTAATCAGTTATATTTGAGCCTGAGAGAATCTGTGTAGGACGTGGAATATGATTAACAACCTGTGGCTTTGCTGAGCATCACCAAGTTCTGTAACTTGTACTTATACTGTCACCTAAGCGGTGGAATGGGGTGATGAGTAAAGTTTGTGTCCAGATATTCTCAATTCATATACAGTACCAGTCAAAAGTTTGGACACACCATCTTCTTGCTCCATTATATATTTTTAAAATTAATGGACTTTGTAGTTTTATAGTTATAGACTGTAGTCCATCTGTGTTCTTTGTTGTTGTTAGTCCCTGTTGGTTCTCTGTTATCTATTGATCAGGTGCATCACAGAACAGGTATCATTTGGGTGGTGGATTGTTTATTGACACTGATGTGGTGAGGGGGTGTTAGTGCAGCAGTGCTGCTGGAGTTTCATTTAAACACCTCAGTGACACTGCTGGGATAGGACTAATGCACCAACCAAATAATCCCTGCTCTGTGGGGGTACTATTGGGGTTCTGAGCATTAGAACAGAGTAAAGGGGACGTACACAGTATGTACTGTAGAACACAAACAGATGGACTACAGAATGGAATTGTAGAACTACAAAGTCCATCTTTACGCTATGTGGAGCAAAAAATTTTTGTGTCCAGATTTTTGCCTGTACAAACACCATTTTGTACATTCTTTGAAATTGCAATTATATAAAAAAATGTTTTAATACCTTAATACTTATTAATGTAACAGTCGAAAGGACATAGTCTTATTAAATATTAATAAATATAAGAATTTGTTTTTTAATCAGAGGCATGTTTACCACTAGTTTATGTCACCATCCATCCATCCATTATCTTCCGCTTTGTCCTTTTCTAAGGTCGCGGTGGGGTTTCCCATGCCCATCCAGGGGCCTAATATTGTCCCACTGAAACGGACACAAAAACAGTGACTCTCAGTAAATGTCTCTCCTTACTATGCAGATCAGCCATGTCTTAATATTAATGCACTTCAGTCCCAATGTATGCTGTTTTTTTTAATCCATAACATCATCAGAAATGGTCTGCCTCATTCAGTCAGACCAGCAAAGTGAGAAGAACTTTTAATGAGAAAAATTCTATTTCATTATTCTGCATATAAAATAATTATAGTTGATTTTTTTCTATTGAATCAAGGCAGAAATGTATTTTTCTGAAAATGACATATAATTAACAAAATACATTTTAAATTGCATGGAGCAATGATGTATAATTAAAGGAAGAATTGCATGAATTGCTTTAAGGCAGATGTGTGTGAGGTAAGTGCAGAGATTTGTACTTCATCTGAGGGATTTATATATCTGAGACCCACAGTAGACTAAATTGAGCTCTCTGATAAAAGCCTTTTTTTTTTTGACTGCTTTGCCTAATTTAAAAGCTATTGCTTCAGTCCACTAAATCTGAGCTGCATATATGATTACAAGACATCACCTCAAATAATCTGAAAACATCATACAAACATCGATTCATTCATCATCTCACAGCTGATCAGGGACCCTGTGGTTCCAGAGGCCGTTCGTGTACTGTCATGTTTTTAGATTCCGTAGTGAACCCAAGCAGAAAGAACATGTAATGAACCAGACAATGACAAGAGCAGAGGGAGTTCTGCCCCAGTGGCAGAACGCTATACCTTCCAACCCTGTTACTCACTACTGCGTTAAACCTCTAGTTTATCATTAAATTGATTATTTTACCACAAATGGTGGATTGCAGAATAGTCCATCTGTGTCCTTTGTTGTTGTTAGTCCTCTCTTGGTTCTCTGTTGGTCAGGAGCATCACAGAACAGGTATCATTTGGGTGGTGGATTGTTTATTGTCAGTTCTGCAGTGACACTGATGTGGTGAGGGGGTGTTAGTGCAGCAGTGCTGCTGTAGTTTCATTTGAACACCTCAGTGACACTGCTGGGATAGGAATAATGCACCAACCAAATAATCCCTGCTCTGTGGTGCTACTATGGGGGTTCTGTCCATTAGAACAGAGTAAAGGGGACGTACACAGTATGTACTGTATAACACAAACAAATGGATTATAGAGCACGGTAGCTCAGTGGTTAGGGTATGGGGCTATCAATCTTGGCGGTTGGAAGGTTGGCGGTTCAAATCCCAGGTCCACTGAAGTTACCAATGTAGGTCTTTGAGCAAAACCCTTAACCCTCCTTGCTGCAGGGATGTTGTGATTAACTCTGTGCTTACCTTGTAAGTTGTTTTGGATAAAAGCGTCTGCTAAATGACTAAATGTACAGTCTGGAATTGTAGAACTACAAAGTCCATCTTTACAATAAGTGGAACTGAGAACATGGACATTAAATTGAGCAGAAAGGAGGCGTGTCCAAACTTTTTACTGGTACTGTATGTAGAACACATGACATTTAATGTAATTAAATATTGCTTTTTTAAAATGAGGTCAGGGTTTTTTTTTGTACCTGTTTGCAGTGAAGTGTGTTTCTTTTTTCCCCTTAAGTGGATGTGGATGACCTAATTATGCCTGAATTATTAATGGTAACGTCCCTGGGATTCAAAATCATTAAGGTTCTATAAAAAATAAATGTAGTAGGATGGATTCTTTCAGTTTCAGTCTTTCAGAGGGTCCCCTCCCAGAATACAGACCACACAGTTCTATAGAATGATGCATTACTGGTAATAATTTGGAGGATCCTAAATGAGGGAGGAAGTGTTTCAGCAGGATTCATTGGTGTAGCATTCTTGCATCCTTAAGCTTGTTGCTAGAAGGGATTCTTCCATGACTTTGAGACAGAGAAGACTTTGAATTCAGTACTCTGACATGAAGCTTCGGGCCTCTGGGCATTGCATAACTCAGCCTGCTGTGGATCTGCTCAAGAGAAGGACTAAAATGAGCGTGTCAGGATGTATTGTGGTGCTATTTAACTGAAGAAATGAAAAGAAATAAAAGAAATGCAAATTGGATCATCACTGCACCATGCAGCACGGATGAACGGAGCAACAGTAACGGAATCAGAGCAGTTCAGTCAGAATGCATTCAGCTCAGTCATTACAGCAAATGCAAATATACTCCAAAATTTATTCTAATAAGATAACTTTATAAATAAGTTAAGTAAATAAATGAAAAGTTCAAAATTAATAGTTTTATTAATATTTACAGAAATCAATTAAGAATTTAGGGGCTTAGTGGTTAGCACGTTCGCCTTTCAGTGCTATTGATTCCCAGTTCGAATCCCAATCTGGGTGAAGTTTCCATGTTCTCCCCGTGTCCGCGTGGGTTTTCTCCTGGTTCTCCGGTTTCCTCCCACAGTCCAAAAACATGGATCAAGGTCAATTGAATTCTCCAAATTTCCCCATATAGTGTGTGTGTGTGTGTGTGTGTCCAGCGATAGATTGGCACCCTGTCCTGGGTGTATCTGCCCAGCGCCCGAAACGTTGTCTCCTGGATGGACATGGGGAACCCCCCTGCGACCCCAGTAGAGAATAAAGTGGAAGATAATGGATGGATGAAAATGTCTCTAAAGATGGTACCTTCAGCTGAACCCAACTAAAACATTTTTTAATGTACCAAAATGTAAAATCCCAAATTAAACAGATTCTAAAACATCCTCCTCACCTTTCTCATCTCACGCAGCAATGTAACATGGTTAGAATAATGATAGTCAAAAAAGAATAATGATACTCAGATTTGCTCATTTGTACTCGTGTGGTGCCAGTCAGTCATGTTTTGTAGCTTGGAGCTTTAGCTTTAACGTCCGCACCGCTGTATTGTGCTGATTTATCATTTTACAATGCCTTTATTACACTCCCCCACAATATTATACATGTTGCAGAGCCATCTGTGAACTTTTCTCTGAAATCCCCTGTTGATTATTTTCTTTGTTATTAAGATGTTTTTCTACTGTAAGTTATTCCAGTAAACAGTGATTAAATAAACCAATGAATTATTCATTAAGCCACCACCAAAGGCAAGATTCAAAATGTTGTACTTAAGTAAATACAACATGTATTTGTTAAATCCATCAGGTATGTACAGGAGAATTAGAACTTTAACTGTTGCCGGACAAATATTTCACCCCACAGTTGTACATTCTACCCAGCACATTGGCGCTTGGGGATCTGGGTGAAGATTCCATGTTCTCCCCGTGTCCACATAGTTTTCTTTTGGGTTCTCCGGTTTCCTCCAACAAACATGGATTCAAGATGAATTGGCTGCTTTAATGTGTCACTATCTACTTTGAATTCAAGATTAAGTTCATTCATTCATTCATTATCCATGCCCATCCAGGGGAGAACGTTTCGGGCGGTGGGCAGATACACCCAGGACAGGGAGCCAATCTGTCTCTGGGCACACACTCACTCACACAGACACGCACACAAACACACTCTATATGGGGCAATTTGGAGAACTCAATTGACTTGATCCATGTTTTTGGACTGTGGGAGGAAACCAGAGAACCTGGAGGAAACCCACGCAGACATGGGGAGAACATGGAAACTCCACCCAGATGGGGATTAGAACCGAGAATCCCTAGCACTAAGAGGCGAACGTGCTAACCACCGTGCCGCCCTCAAGATTAAGTTAATTTATATATTCAATTATGCTGATCAACATCGTTAGCTTTGCATTTCCTTTCTCCGTCGCCACAATCACACGCGCTTTTAACAACATTACATTGTCACAAAGCAGCTTCACAGTGTTCTGATCTTGAACCCCCAAAGAGCCCCCAAAAACCTCCCTGTTACCCTGTTTTATCCAAATTGTCCTTTTATAATGTGTGTGTGTGTGTGTGTGTGTGTGTGTGTGTGGTTGTGTGTCCTGCAATGGATTGTCGGCCTGTCCTGGTGTATCTGTCCACTGCCTGAACTTTTCTTCCCTGGGTGGGGATGGGGAACCTCCTGCGAACCCAGTATTGGATTAAGCCATCAAGATAATGAGATAAGTACATGTAAATATCTTTTTTATATATTCGTAGTGTTCTAACTAATTATTTCAATCTTTTGAAAAAAATATGTATGTTTGAAATGACAGCTTGCAGGTTTGAAGAGAATGAAAGATCACAGAGCATGAACACCAAACTGAAAGGTTGCAAAACCTTTCAAATTAATTCTTGGTTGTATTTTTTTAATAACCAGTGGGTTTTATGTTTTACAATTATAGTGGCGTACATGGCAGCTCTGTTGTCACACCTGACTGAAGAGGAAGACACTCACAGATAAAAACCTGTTCCATCCCAGCACACCATGAGGACCGGACACAGGATTTATTAACACACCGCATTTACCTCAAAACTAATGGCTGCTGTGGCTGCTGTCACGCTGCATACCTGTCACTGCTGCAAACTCTCTCCACCTTGTATGTCTAGCTTCAGCTCATTTAAGATGCAGACAAAACATTAGTGGAACCTCCAGCAGGTGCGTTAATTATCTATTTTTACCTGTTTATCTGTTGCTGTTGGTTACAAGTCCCTCCATCGTTCCTTCCTCCCTGCAACAAACAGTTAAGAGTATTTATTTATCCAAAGTGGATTCATAGGAGAGGTTGATAAAGAATTGAATAGAATTAATTACTGGTATACAAAAGCAGAGCAATAACAGACAATGAAACATAGACATAATTAAACGTCAAATACAGGTGAAGTGGACCTATGTGGCTGGTTGTGATTGGTGAAAATGGGACATGTTACTGTGATGTCAGAGTGCACAGGTTGGTCGGAGACATTTATACATATATTATCTTATACTTATTTTTAATCTCATCTCATTTTCTTCGGCTTAAGCCTATACTAGACTCACGCAGGGTTCCCCATGCTCATCCAGGGGAGAACGTTTTGGGTGCTGGGCAGATACACCCAGGACAGTGTCAATCCATTGCATCACTCACTCTCACACACTACATAGAGGGAATTTAGATAGGGGTAATTTAGATAAGCCAACACACAGACAGACACGCACACAAACACACTCTACATGGGGCAATTTGGAGAATTCAAATGACTTGATCCATGTTTTTGGACTATGGGAGTAAACCGGAGAACCTGGAGGAAACCCACGCGGACACGGGGAGAACATGGAAACTTCACCCAGATGGGGATTCGAACCTGGATCTCCAGCGCTGAGAGACGAATGTGCTAACCACTAAGCCACCGTGCTGCCAGCTTTTAAACAAGTTAAAATATATAGACCTCAGATTAAACATCCTGCTCTAGAAAAAGGGGTTTATTCATCCAGCCACACCATCCACTAATTACTGAACCATTTATCCTGATTTTTTCAGGGAGCTGGGAAGTCTATCCCGACATGCATAGAGCAAACAGCAAAACACTGAACAGTTTGTAAGATTACAAACAGACAGACACACACACACACACACATTTGCTCCCAGGGGTGGTTTTGTACATATTCACCCAATAGCATGTTTTAAAAACGAAGGAATAAAAGGCGACCTCCTGGAGGAAACCCACACAGATATTAAAAGAACATAAAGACTTCACACAGAAAGAATCTCGAGCCCGCTGCCTGAGAATCTGATCTAGGCCCTTCATGCTGTGATACAGAGGCTCTCTCACTGTGCCACCCACTACACCCTGTGTCTACAGGTTGGAATTATACACATTTTAATCTTGCAGTCTAAAAAACTTTCTTTAGTGTAATGAATTTAAAAAATTTAAAAAGTAGAATACTAAAAAAGTGATTAGTCTCCTAAATTAGTCATTTGTAGAGTTATTATTGACTTTAATTTGAGACATGGGTATGTTTTAATATTTACTACGCTACAGCTCTTGTCAGTTATCTTGTCATATATATATATATATATATATATATATATATATATATATATATATATATATATATATATATATATATACACACTTAATCATCTACTGAGGTTATAGGGAGGGGGGGTTTCTCCATTCTCCATTTCTATCAGGAAGAGAACGCTGGGCAGATACACAGGGCACCAGTCCATTACTGGGCACACACCCACACTATATAGTGTCAATTTACATAGGGGCCAATTCACCTTAAATCCATGTTTTTGGACATATCTTTAAAATTTCCAGTCGTCTGATTTAATGTTTCTTGGTGTAATGTCAAGATTGAGCAATGTAACCAGATCCTCAGATTGGAAGCTACACGATGTAGCTGATCGTTTTCCACCTACTAGACATCCACCTAAACAGAGCGCTCAGATTCCAATTATAGATCAGACTGATACGTTAGGTAAATCTTTCCACAGCTGCCTTCAGGGAAAAAGTCCCAAAGTATAACAAATAAAAGTTAGTGAATAGGTCCCCCATCCCATCAAGCACCTGGGCATATCTATCTGTCATAGGGCTAACACTCACACACTATATACCAACAATTTATAAATGAAAAATTTAAAGCAGCCAACTCACCCGGAATACTTGTTTTCGGACTGTGGAAGGAAACCGGAGAACCGGGATTCGAACCTGGATCCTCAGCAAATGGATGTTCTGACTGCTAGGCCACAAGCTCTGTCCCATAGAGTTGCACAGATGAACATTTAATACATTTTTTTTGGAAGTGTTACATATGGCAAAGAGAATAAAGTTCTCAAAGTACTGAATTTATGGAGCAACCATGCTGGATTTCTGAGAGAATCTGCAGTGTTCGAATTCTGAGTCATCGTCATCTTTAGATTGTCCTAAGGTTCAAACTAAATCCCAAAAACACTTGGGTTTACTGTGTTGTTGTTGTTTTTGTTGTTGGTGGTGGTGGTGTTGTATCAGTATCCATGCTTTCTGAACAATTTGTCTTGCATAAATGGGGCAAACTTATTTTTTGAACTAGTTCTTTGAGATCGGTCTGTTCACTTGACGTTAATTTCTGCTTTTTGTGAGGAGAGGAGTCTACTTTTTTTTTTAGGAAAAGCGCTGAGAAATGCACATCTCTTCTTAACCTTGGTTTTCACAGCTGGATGTTTCCAAGAAGCTGTAAAAGCGAGTGACAGAAAAGACCACAGTTATTACTCTATTCAAGCTGCTTGAGGGGATTCGGATGCTTTTCGCTCTTTGTTGCACACAAACCACATTTCGGTGCTTAATAGATGTGTTTCTAGGTGATGCATTTTTGCTACTTGTCTATTAAAATGACATTCTAATCCGGTCATAAATTTGAGTGCTGTCTCTGACAGATCAGTTTAAATTTAAGGCCGTTTTTATTGCGGTCAGTAAAGTCATTTTGAATTGAGATAATGTCTGACCTCAGTCTTTACTAATTTTCTGAATGGTGTTGATGCACTGGATTGTGAAGACTAATACATAGTCATGGAATTTTCACCCATCATGCACCTTGTACAAATGTATAGATTCCTGGGGCAGTCATAAGGCTTGTGGTTACGGAACAAGCATAGCAACAAGAAGGTCCCCAGTATTGACTCACTGAGTGCTATGGCTTGTGTGCCTTTGGGCAAGACACCTAACTCCCAATTGCTCCTTGAGAGCCATTTTCACTGCTGAGATAGGTTAAATGAGAAGGTTAAATTATTTTGTGTGTAAGCACAGCAGGCAAAATAGACCCCTCACTTATATTCAGAAGGTTCAAAGCCCGATCTTGGTGGCAATTTCATGTTCTCCCAGTGTCCAAGTTCTACGGTTTTCTACTAAGTTCTCCTGTTTTCTCCATGGATTATTGGGTCTATTGACCCAGCACCCAAAACATTCTTCCCTGGATGGGCCTGGGGAACCCCTTAAGAAGATACTGATAATGATATTATATGAACGTTGGAGTAAAATTTCTTGTAATTTGTAAAAATTACCTGTAAATAACTTTTTCAAAAATGAAATAAGAAAATTAAAGTGGAT
>JAFMOD010000632.1:733749-791025 GCA_019802435.1 Corydoras maculifer
TGGAAACTCCACCCAGATGGGGATTCGAACCGGGAATCCCTAGCGTTGAGAGGCGAACGTGCTAACCACTAAGCCACCGTGCCGCATTATATATATATATATAACATATATTTTTTATTAAACATATTATTAACATTTATGGATGGATTTTTGGATCATATAGTTTTTGACTACACATAATTGAAATTACTGATGGATACAGATATTTATTATGTTTTGACTACAGTAGTGTTAGACATTATTCATTTCAAAGCTAAAGGCTGACACCGTTACAGAATACAGATGAGGTATGTGTCAGCAAGCCTTAAATATTCCCACTCCCCACTGTTAAAGGTAATGGCCCATCATTCCGGAATGTCATCGTTGCCCTCTCTGAACCATCAGCTTGAAAAGAAAAAATGACAAAAGTCTTTCTACAGTTTCTAAAGTTTTTTGGAAATGGTCGTTTTCATTCAAAACATGCAGTAAATAGAATTTTGGAGAACAGAAGGAGCAATCACATTATAATACTGGAATAATACAAGATCTGAAATGAAGAAATAAATAATTAAATACACAGTTACTCCTGACAGGAATTCCAAGCTTCAAAAGAGTTTCTTGTTAAAAGAAAGGTGGACATCACATACATCACATGCTGTACACTTCCAAGAGGTGTTTGTTGTTCTGTGCATACTGTAATATACCTGGATCCTGTGTCCAGTGGTAGCCTTCATCATTGTTCCATTATTTACATTGCTGTGTGCACCGCATAGCAAATATCTACAAAGGTCTCTGAGTTGTTGCAGTCAAATGAAAGCTGAATAAGAAAATTACCAGTTTCCAATAAATTTATAATTTATTCACTAAAAAATGATCCAATATTACATAAGTCTGAGTGGCATAAGAGTCAAAACCATTGGGATTAGTAAATCATTTGAGAGTGAAATTGAGTTCCTGTTAATGTAAAAGTGAGTGCCTCTTAATACTGTAGTGATATGGATGTGAAGATGAGGTGGTTATATGTGTTGGCTGGTGCGAGTGGATTTATATATGTATATGTATATATATATATTTTTTATATTAGGAGTGAAAAAAAAAGTTTGGACACGCCCCCTACCTGCTCCATTGTCTATTTCCTTCAGTTATCATATAGATGGACTTTGTAGTTTTGCAATTACAGCCTGTTGTCCACCTATTTTTTTTGATAGTCTCTTTCTCCGATTCTCTGGGTGGCATGGTGGCTTAGTGGTTAGCACCTCTACATCTCTGTGTTCTCCCCACGTCGACATGAATTTTCTCTGGTTTCCTCCCACAGTTCAAAAACATGGAATTAAGCTAAACTGTCTACTTTAAATTATCCCTACTGTATGTAGTGTGTGAGTGAGTGTGTGAGCATAGAGGAGGTGTGTCAAGCCAGTTGACACTTAAAAATGATTTTTAAATGCATACTGCTATGCTAATTTAAAATAGCCAGCAACTCAGCAATGGCCATGCAGATGCTACAAGTAAGAATTTATTACATATTGTGCTAGTACATCTCAACAGTGTCCTGGTGCAGCATGCGTTAAGGGTGCAGCAGAGTGGAAGTACCAGTCTTCTCTTGCATCATCCTTCTTTTTCCTCAGAGATCAAAATGGTATTCTTTTTTGTGATCACACAATTTAAATGGAGCTAGACTAAGCCAATTTGGCCTGAAACTCCTGAGCCATCCATAGCCGACACCATCTTTTGTCACACACTTTGAAGTGACTAGCTGTTTAGATAGATGTAAGCCTCTGGAAAAAAGAGATAAATTGAACAGTAATCCTTGTCTCAGAGCCAGAGATGTCAGCTGGAAAGTTAGGTACCCATGCTATTCCTGCTATTCCTCTGTAGCCTTTGTAAGTCCTTCAGATTGATGGGGAAAATAAGTCATGTATGATTGAGATGAAAGGGCCAGGTGTTCTCTATTATTAGAAGTGCTTGCCTAAATCACACCTTTGTTTTGCTTATTGATTTCACTGCACAACTTGAAAGAGTCCTGGAAAAAATGTTATCACAGAGGAACTTTATAGTCAGAAGCTGGATGGTGAGTGTACTAAGAAAGGTCTGTCCCTGGAATGTACAGCAGAAATTATACAATCCCACATTAATAGAAGAGCTAGTATCGACATAATCTACTAATGTACTCATTGTCCTTTCTACATCCTGACCATAGCAATATTTCACTTTGTAGCTTCTGTTTGGGGAAGGCCTTTTCTGTTTCAGCATAATTAGACAACACAACAACAAAGCTGAACTCCGCCTTCTTGCTCCATTGACTTACCATATAGATGGACTTTATAGTTTTACAATTACAGACTGTGGTCCATCTGTGTTCTTTATTTTTGTTAGTCCTCTGTTGGTTCTCTGTTATCTATTGGTCAGGAGCATCACAGAACAGGTGTCATTTGGGTGGTGGATTGTTTATTGTCAGTTCTGCAGTGACACTGATGTGGTGAGGGGGTTTTAGTGCAGCAGTGCTGCTGTAGTTTCATTTAAACACCTCAGTGACACTGCTGG
Organism: Corydoras maculifer; assembly: GCA_019802435.1. Lineage (NCBI taxonomy): Eukaryota > Metazoa > Chordata > Actinopteri > Siluriformes > Callichthyidae > Corydoras > Corydoras maculifer. The sequence continues at coordinate 736,270 of JAFMOD010000632.1, forward strand.
GATAGGAATAATGCACTAACCAAATAATCCCTGCTCTGTGGTGGTACTATTGGGGTTCTGACCATTAGAACAGAGTAAAGGGGACGTGAACAGTATGTACTGTAGTCCTCACTACAGTCTGGAATTGTAGAACTACAAAGTCCATCTGTACAGGTAGTGGAACTGAGAACATGAACAATAAGTGGAGCAGGTGGTGGGTGTGTCCAATCTTTTCACTAGTACTATATATTATATTTATATATTATAAATATATATTATAATATATTATATATTAGTGTTCATGTCTCTCGGCGGCACGGTGGCTTAGTGGTTAGCACGTTCGCCTCTCAGCGCTAGGGATTCCCGGTTTGAATCCCCATCTGGGTGGAGTTTCCATGTTCTCCCCGTGTCTGCGTGGGTTTCCTCCGGGTTCTCCGGTTTTCTCCCACAGTCCAAAAACATGGATCAAGTTAGTTGAATTCTCAAAAATTGCCCCGTTTAGAGTGTGTCTGTGTGAGTGAGTGTGTGCCCAGCGGTGGATTGGCGCTCTGTCTTGGGTCTATCTGCCCAGCGCCCGAGACGTTCTCCCCTGGATGGGCATGGGGAACCCCACCGCGACCCTAATAGAGGATAAGCGGAAGATAATGAATGAATGAATGAATGTTCATGTCTCTCTGATTTTATATATGTATATTTATTATGCTTATGATTTAAGGTCTTTTCCTCTTTTATGTTCCATAATAATTAATCCCAATTAGTGATGGAGTTAAATAAGTGTTTTGCATGTAATGGTTTAATCAGCATGCCTCTGCCTCTTACTAAGTAGCAGAAAGGCATCACTGTGAAATGAAACCCCTTACAGAGAAAAAGGGAGTTGCCTGCGCAGAATGCAGAAATACTTCCACATCTCTGTGTCCTACTGCTCATCAGTTATACCCATTAGAACAAATCGTAGGTCCTTTAATACCTACAATTTTCTCTTATATATATTTAATCAGATCTTGTGAATTATAAAATCAGGGGGTGCAGATTGGCACCCTGTCTTGGGTGTATCTGCTTTGCACCCGAAACATCAGCAAAAATGCAATATGTTCGAATAAAGAAAATAGTCTTTAAAATTTCACTTAAATTCTATAAAAATGTTTTAACACTGTAGCTTTGTTTGCTTTGTTCACACACAAGAAAATCTATAAACACCTGTGCTTACTCACCCCTCTCTTTTGTATGCCATAAACATCCTAACTCTGAAATAGCCTTCAGACTGACTTACTCTGAACTGGTAATTTCATTTCCTCCTCAGTTCAGCAAAAAAGTGCAGAGAAAAGACTAGGAAGCGAGTGTTGATGCAATGTAGATGAGCCAACCGTTCTGAAAGAACCGAAATAACAAAAAAAAATCTCATTTTTTTTATTGAAGGCTGCACGGACTGTCTCCACTCACATAAATAAAGTTTGAAGCTGACTTTATGATGCATGTTATGGGTGTATATTCTGTATAAATTTTATATATTGTATACGTAAATGGAAGGTTAAAGGCAAACTGGTGGAAAGTGACATTTTTAATGAGCGTATGGTGGTCAGTTAAAGCAACGTTGTCTGACCGCATGGCCAGATTTTTTAGAACAGGCTTCCGGCTCCATTCTGTAAAGTTTTCATGTTCTCTCAGTGATTTCCTTTACTACAGTTTGCTTCCACATTTGAGGTTCCACATTTTAAAGACATTTAAGTGAAGCTTGCTTATTAGTCCTGATGTGTAAATGTATCCATAAATGTCTTTGCTTAGATGTTTTTTCACCTTTTGCCAGAGAAGTGCTAAATGAACTCCATCACTGTCTGAGCCAAATATTAAAAATAAATGGAAAAAACAATTAACCTAATTGGTTAAATTGGACGGCACAGTGGCGTAGTCTGTCTGGACACACTTAACATGGATTCAAGTTGAATTGGCTGCTCTAAATTGCCCTATATAGTGTGAGTGTGTGTGTGAGTGCCCAGCGATAGATTTGCGCCCTGTCCTGGGTGTATTCCAACACGTTCTTCCCTGGATGGGCTTGAGAAAATACCTTCCCCTGTCACTCTAGTATAATATCAGACAGAAAACAATTAAGCAAAAGGTGGTTTGCACCTTAAGATGTGCGTTATGGTTTAGAAAATAAAACAGGGTGGCACGGTGGCTTAGTGGTTAGCATGTCCATCTCTTAGTGCTGGGGATCCAGGTTTAAATCCTGATCTGGGTGGAGTTTTCATGTTTTCTGCATTTTTACTTGGTTTTTTGGGTTCTTTACGTTCTTTGGTTTTCTCTCACAGTCGAAAAACATGGATTCAAGGTAAATTGGCTGCTCTAAATTGTTCCTATCCAAATTTTCCATGTGTAGTGTGTGTCTGTGTGAGTGAATGAGTGAGTGAGTAAATGTGTGCCCAGTGAAAGATTGTTGCCCTATCCTGTGTGTATCTGCCCATATTTTTTCCTGTATGGGCCTGGGGAACCCCTGTGACCCTAGATAATGGAGATGAATGTCTCAATAAAACATGAAAGTTGACCAGGACTGTCCAAACTATTCCACATTTACATTTGTGCATGTTAATGTGAAAGCAATAATAGAATAGGAATTTTCCTACCACAATTTCATTCATCTACTTATTTAAATACTGCCTTTGGTGCAATTAGTCTGATGAAGCTGAACTCTCCGTGGTGTAACGATGGATCATGCATGCAAAGTGGTCATGGTTGGCCTTTTTGAAATACAAGTGCAGAAGAAGATGCAGATTAAAACACTTGGCACGGGAGTTGTATGCATTGGTAAATTGGATTTAGGGCTTTATATTACAGCGCTCTCTTGCTCTCGTTTTCTCATACTCACACACATACACATACACACACACACACACACACATGTTCAGATCTTAAAAGGCATTCTTTGCACAACCTTTTAAAAGGACAGGATTTTGCTATATACACACACTGTCACGTTTCAGTGCTGAAGCAGGATTTGATGAATTGAAAGCGATGCACGCTCATTTGCAAATCTTGCCAACATGATACTATTTATTTAGCGCTTTTCTAATGTTCACCTTGTTTCGCAAGGATGCTTTTGTTGTTTCAATTTTTTGTCATGCGTGCTATCACTTCACTTTGTGGCAAACCAATAACTTTTTCATTTTAGTCCTCACAATATTCCTAGCTAAATGATTGATAGGCAGAAAAAAAGGTTCCTATAAACAGTACCTAATTTAATAAAAGATCATGCTTCTTTAGAAAAACAAATTTCAAAATGCTAAATGTCTTCAGTTGCAGCACATTCACATGAAGAATTTAAGAAAATCAGGTTCTTCCCTCCTTGTTGTGTATATATAAACTGGCAAACGGATCATATATGTTCGTGCTTTGTAAACAAAACACTGTTAAAAGAAATTTAGATATAAATGGTGTTTGCAGTGTGTGTGTGTGTGTGTGTGTGTGTGTGTGCGCGCATGTGTGTGTCTGTCCATCCAATACAGGTGTGTCTATGTGATAAGCAGAACCGATGGAATGGACAGTGTAGAAACAAAATGCTGTCTCTAATAAAGTGGCCGGTGAATGTAAATTGTCTGAGTGATTCGAGGCATGATGAATACTTCTGCACGGCACCGTAGACGCTCTATTTATTAGTAACTGAAAGGAGATGAAGGCAATTAATCAAGACCAAATTAAATTCATTTCATTAGAATCTGCCATATGGCACCTGGTAGGTGGAGAATGGGGGTGAGGGAGGCATATGATTCAGAATTGACATACACGAAGAAATAAAAATATACACAGAGTGAGATTTTGGTTCTGTATGAAACATTACAAACAGTTTTTCTTTTAATATTAACAACTCAACAAGACCATCACATGAAAAGAATCTGCCTGTATGACTGCACTCATCAATTTTAATTAATTTGATAATTCAAACGTGGGCGGCATGGTGGCTTAGTGGTTAGCACATCCACCTCTCAGCGCTTGGGATTCAGGTTAGAATCCTAATCTGGTTGGAGTTTCCATGTTCTCCCCGTGTCTGCATGGGTTTTCTCTGGGTTTGTCGGTTCCTCCCACAGTCCAAAAACATGGATTCTAGGTGAATTTGCTGCTCCAAATTGCCCTATGTTGCATGTGGGTCTCCGTATGTGATTGGGTGCCCAACGATGGATTGGCACCCTGACCTGGGTTCATGTGCCCCTGGATGGGCATGTGGACCATCCCTGCAAGCCTAGGATTAAGTGTAAGAAGAAAGACAAGAACTTTATGATCATTCTGTTTTTAACAATCATGTTCGTGAATCATGTGACATTTGTGACGTTCTTCTTTTTATTTTTGTATTTTTGTCCAGTTTAAAAAAATGAATTAAGCTGTAAGATGACGTGCAGTTATTATTTTTACCAGCAGGTGGTGACAAAGAAAGCACTGCGGACCTAAATCACAGCTAAGATGTTGGATCTGAGGATCTTGTTTAGTGTCTTTCTCCTAGAAGCATGTCATCAGATAAATAATATAAAATAATATAAAAAATTATAAAATTATTAAATTTAAAATTAATTTTTGATGAATTTTTCACTGCTCAGTTATACTAATTTCATTCAATTTCTTAATAACGGTAACTATGGTTTCTCTTGTACAAATTTATGGTCCTTTTCCTTAAATTCCTTTTTAAATATCACGGTGCCTGATGTCAGATTGATAGTAACTTATTATTTTACTGGTAATTAGCCCTGCTTTCTTATTGGTTCCATCCATCTTGCCTTTACACTGATAAGTTTTACAGACTCATCTGATTATACACAGACAGACAACACAATCCTACCAGCACCAGGCTTAATATTACAAAATATATAAATATATAATATATATTAATATTAGGGTGGCATGGTGGCTTAGTGGTTAGCACGTTCGCCTCTCAGCTCTAGGGATTCCCGGTTCGAATCCCTATCTGGGTGGAGTTTCCATGTTCTCCCCGTGTCTGCGTGGGTTTTCTCCGGGTTCTCCAGTTTCCTCCCATAGTCCAAAAACATGGATCAAGTCAATTGGGTTCTCCAAATTGCCCCATATAGAGTGTGTATGCGTGCGTGTCTGTGTGAGTGAGTGTGAACCCAGCGATAGATTGGCGCCCTGTCCTGGGCGTATCTGCCCAGCGCCCGAAACGTTCTCCCCTGGATGGGCATGGGGAACCCCACCACAACCCTAATATATGATAAAGCGGAAGATACCAAATGAATATTAATATTAATATTTCATTTCTGCAAAATGTAGAAGGTCCAAAAGTTAACTTGCTTAAATATTTGTAACGTTTAGGCATTATCCTTATTAAGTCAGGCGTTTAATAAAAATTGATTCAATATGAAGCGCTTTATATATTCATACCAAAGGAATAGATCTGAACTATATTTAAGAAGTCAAATATCTCATGCATATTTATCCGCTATGGACCCCTTAGTGCCTTTTTAGTTCAATATTTCTGGCTTTTTACACCATCTGAAAAATAGCTACTCTTAGGGGATGTGGTTGTTTGACCAGCTTAACTGTCTGAAATAAACTGAAATAGAGTTAATCCTTTTTACACACATTTTTTTTAATATGTATTTTCTGTAACAAGTGTGTATACTACCTCAAATACTTCAAGAAAATCTGTTTGGCCTCAGCAGTTAATTACAAGTTGTGTTGAGGCAGTGTTTGTGTGTGGCGTACAAGCACATACATACACAGTTCCACCCACACACATGCCACACAAGAGCCAGAACATTGCTGGAAAATTGAGAAATAGAGGAAAGTTCACATCATCTTTTACAGACTTTACATCGATCATGGAGTAAATAATGAAATGGATTTTTTTAAAATTGACCTTAATTTATTGGTCATATTGAAATGTGAGTAAACAATACCTTGTGTACAGCAAATAATGATTTGTACTCGGCCGTATAGCTCTTTTATTAATTCATTTTAATGTGCTTCCCAGAAAAGGAAAACACCTGAAACCAGTGTCTGCTTCCAAAATAAATGTACACCAGCAAGTTCCTGGGTGGCTAAACAATGCTGTTAACTGTTACTGGAAAAAGAGCTTCTGGTTTTGGTTAAGTTTCAAATATAGTGTAATTGCTGACTTCATGGATTGCTTAGTTAAAATTCACATTAGATAATTACCTGAGTCGGTGCAATTAAGGCAGTCTCCTACTGTTGACTTATAAGAATGCTAGTAAGAAAGGATGTGTGTGTGTGTGTGTGTGTGTGTGTGTGTGTGTGTGTGTGTGTATATGTTAACTGGTATACATAACATTGTGAGACTCACTCACACTGTCGGGACCTCATATTATACGATGGACCATAAGCCGGTGTGAAATCATGTTGTGGTTATAGTTATGTTCAGGGTATCTCTTTATGTGAAGTCTAACACAACTGTAAATAGAAGTCATTATTGTTCTTACACATTTATGACCTGTTTTTTTATATAAAAAATGTCTTTTATATAAAATAGACATATTATTGTATGGGAAAAAGAGAATTTGTACGTGTGTGTGTGTGTGTGTTTTCATGTAAATACATATAACATTGTGGGCACCAAAACTCACATGTTGACCTCATATTACAGTGGGGATGGCAAGCTGGTGTGATATCATGTAGTTTTCATACTTATCCTAAGGTGATGATTGAGGTATCTGTTTATGTAAAATGTGTGTGTGTGTGTGTGTGTGTGTGTGTGTGTGTGTGTGTGTGTGTGCGCGTGTGTGTGTGTCCGTCCCAGGAAAGCAACCACTGTGTGGGTTTTTAAGCTCATGTAGCAATCCAGTACAAATCCAAGAATACATTCTGTGAAGAACAATGACATGCTAAATTATGTCAAACCATGTACTTCCCACTCTTTTTTTTAAATACTCTTTGCTTTTTTCTTTTTCTTTTTCTTTTTTATGGCTGTACCTCTTTTCTTGTAATGACTCTAATGACGTCTGTAGAGGAGCCTTTTCAGCTTACGGGTGCATAGGTCATACCACCAGGAAGATGCACCATTGTGACTTTGGTATGTCTTTAGTTTCTGCCGTTGTCTGTTTTTTTGTGTTCTAACACAATGATGGAGGTTTCACAAACACGCAACATGACATTCATTTGCCTTTTTTTTGCATCTATTCAGATTGAATATCGATGTCAGCAGGGTCAGATGCATTACTATGTACCAAATACTCCCTTATATCCTAAAATGCTTAAAACAGTTCAACAAAAAAAGTTCAAGTTTAATATGAACATCCGGACTGAACCCAGTATGCTTTGTGTTTTTGACACCTGAGGATTTTTAAGTTGTGACCAACACATGCGACTATATTAACCATTAAAATGGAAATGACAACTCACTTAAGAATAAATCGGTTTTAACAAAACAGTCAATGCCAACACTTCCCCCAATACTTAGCCTTTTGTTGACTGTTTTACGGCCTATTTGACCTGCAGGAAAAGAAATACAGGAAACAAAGATGTAACTGACATTCAGTTTAATTCCTCTATAAACTCTCATGGGGTTGTGCTCTTATGTGGGGAAGACAGATTCTCAAGACCTTAGAATGCCCTTATTTAATCAAAGATAACAATACTGCTGGAATGCCATCCCTGCTTTAAAAGTCTAGCAGGAGCATGGTGAATGCCAAGAGGGAGACGTAAACCATACATGTTTCTTTTTTTGGATACACAAACCCACCAAACATTTAGAAAGCCAGAAAAACTAGTTTTTAAGTTAAATTATCATTATATTATTTGAAGGTGTTTACTACATTAGCATTTAAAATAATCAGGGTGAACATGTAGAGTAGCTAACACAACCACAAATGAGAGTTGTTATCATTTGTTCTTGCACATTTATGACCATTTATTGTATGACGAGAAGAAAAATTTGCACATTTGCACTAATTAACTGATAATAATAAAATCTATATGTCATTTAGGATATGTAACTATGCACAGTATGATGGTGAACGTGGCCATGAGACAGAAAACCACAAGACACAAATAATCCATCCATCTATCTATTTTCCGCTTTATCCCCTATTATGGTCACAGGGGCAGCCAGGGGAGAACATCTCGGGCGCTGGGCAGATAAACCCAGGACAGGGTGCCAACCTATCACTGGGCACACACTCACTCACAAAGACACACTCTATATGGGGCAATTTGTAGAATTTAATTAACCTTGATCCATGTTTTTGGACTGTGGGAGGAAACCGGAGAACCCGGAGGAAACCCACGTGGACCTGGGGAGAACATGGAAACTCCACCCAGATTGAGATTCGAACCAGGAATCCCTAGCGCTGAGAGGATAATGTGCTAACCACTAAGCCACAATGCCGCCCGACACTTTATAAATGTATATTTGAAAGGTGGTAGCACCATGGCTTAGCACATTGGCCTCTCCGTGCTGGGGATCCAGGTTCGAATCCCGATCTGGGAGGAGTTTCCATGTTCTTTCTGTGTCTATGATGGATTTTTCCAAGTTCTCTGGTTACCTCCCACAGTCCAAAAACATGGATTCATGGTATATTGGCTACTCTAAGTTACCCCTATCTAAATTCCCACAGTATAATGTGTGTGTCAATATAGTGAGTAAATTTATCTCCCTAAGATTTCTTAAAATAAAAACTAGGTCATTTATCTTACCTAGAAATCTCTTAGAAATAAAAGTCAGACAAAATTAAAATAAAAACTTTTTAATGATTATCCGACTCATTAAGATTAGATTTTTTGCAGCATGCTAACAGCTAGATGTACGCACGACTGCTGTACCAGAGTTTTTGCCAGGGGTTTAGTCTCTTACAGTGTGGCATCCACTTTAGCAGAGTGGTCTGTAGACAGCCAACACTATAGTTCTTTTGATCCCCCGGTTAGGCAATAAAATGCCAAAGAGGGAGCCAGCGCAGGACAAATAGGGCCTTATGCTTACAATGCAAGGTGGCAGATGCGCCTTTCCAGAGATTGCAAAGTGTGGCAGTGTCTCAGCGCTGATGTTCATGTTCTCGGAGCTTATATGCGCCCAGCATTGGAAATAATACAGATGCAGCCACGGCTTCTGCACACCAGAAATCTTTTCCAGGGCAATGTATGGTATATTATTACAGTAAAAATTAAGTGTTAAGTGCATTGCTCAGGAGTCCAGCATCACCTTTTCTCTGTTCACACTGCAGCATCTAGGGCTCATTATGGTTCTTAGAACTGGTGATTTATGCAGGTATAACAGGCATAAAGCATGATTTCGCAGAACTCGATGGTTCTCTATAAATCCTCATTGGCTTTCTATGACACTGTTACATTAAGCATTTATCAAAGTAACATGTATAGGAAGCTCATAAAGAGAAATGCATTAAAATGAAACAACTTTTATGAAAGATATCAATCGACCCAAATACATTACCTTCCAAGTATGGTAATAGTACGGTAAAAAGTAAGGTAATTTAGAGCAGCCAATTCACCCTTAATACATGTTTTTAGACTGTGGCAGGAAACTGGAGAACCCAAAGAAATCCTATGTAGACACGGGGAGTACTCCAGTTTGGGATTTGAACCTGAGAGGTGAACGTGTTAACTACTAACCACCTTAAATATGATTTAAATAACAATGTCCATTATAAGGCTGACATGTGGAAGTGCAGACATAATAACACATGCGGCATCTCATGCATCCCTCTGTCTTTATCTCACTTTTCAATCGATTTTTAACAAGACATTTCCTGTCTTCCCCCCTCATTTACAAATCTGCATTTAATGGCAGCCTTCCTTACTGAAGGTTCATCACATAATCAGCAAATGCAAAACTTGGCTTTTAAACTTCTTTATATTTCTTAGAACTACTGTTAAAAGTAGTTTTGCTGTGTCTGCACTGCAGGAACTGGGAACTATTACAGTTTATTGCACCTTTTTACTGGGACCTTATGTAGCTCCTACTCCAAGACATACCTCTGAACTTATGAACCATGAGCGGCCCAGACATGACGGTATAGCAGTGCGCAGGACCCACTTTTTGATGATCTGCATTCAGCTTTAAACTTGTAAATAATGGCTTAGGACAGAAATAGATACAAATCAATGATCAATGAAAAAAATGTGATTTTAAAATTGTGTCATTTTGAAAAAGTTAAAAATCCAGACAACACAATACTGTTTAGAAAGAACATAAAGGATATTCTTTTGAGCACCTTTGCAGTGTACACCAACAGATTTGGAGTTCTGGATTGTATTTTGTAATTTATTTATTATTTATTATATTTTTTTATTTTGTTATTTTGTCTAGATACAGTTATCCAATGATCTCATGTTATTATCTTTCCCTCAATCCCTCTATTTAGGGCAGCAGGGGGTTGAAGGTAGAAGTGCTAACCCTGTCACTGTGCCATTCTTCTTTATTTATTTTTTATCATATCATGCCCAACTAGGGGAGAATGTTTGGGGCACTGGGCAGATACACCCAGGACACACACTCACCCTGGGCATACACACACAAACACATTCTATATGGAGCAATTTAGAGCATTCATTGTAATTTGATTTACTTTGATTCATTTTACTTAATCCATGTTTTTGGACAGAGAGGAAACCGGAGAACGTGGTGGACACCCATGCGAATACAGGGAAAATATGGAAACTCCACTAAGATTGGAATATGAACCTGAATCCCCATAGATGAGAGGTGAATGTGCTAACCATTAGGCCACCATGTTGCCTAAACCTTATTCTTAATTCTTAAAAATATTGTTTTGTATTTTTAAAAGACTTTATAAATACTTCATGTTATAAATAGGGTGGACAGAGGGTTCTCAAAAGTTTGGATCTGATTATCATTTTTTTTCTCTCGATTGTCTGAGTTGGACTTTCCATCCTTTATGTTCATCTAACTTCAGATCCAAGTTAAATACGTCACTGTTCATTATAAGAACTGAAAACGAACTGGAAAGGACTCGGTGGATTAATCATTGTTTTCGGTAACCATAATGAGAACATCTGAGAGCTGCACTGTGTGTTTAGTGATTACTGCACATGGTTTGATTAAGAATGAAACATTTATTCAGGGTGCAGAGGTGGTTGAAGTGGTGCTCCAGCCTTTCACCTTTAACTGCACACAGTGGGGGCACCATACCTGCTGGTGAATGGAGATCTCCAGAAAAAGTGTAACCATGTGGTTTTTGTCCACTTCAGTTCCTCCCCCTCCTCTGTGGATTTCGCTCCTAACGGCCAGCAAGTGACGTCACAGTGAGGCTCTGCTCTGGAGTTTATTAGCTCTCTCTCTCTCTCTCTCTTTCTCACTCACTCACTCGCGCGCGCTCTTGCGCTCACACACGCTCACACACATACACACTCACTCACCCACACACTCACATACACACTCACACACACACACACACACACACACACACACACACACACACACACACACACACACACACACACACACACTCACACACACACACACTCACATACACACTCACACACACGCACACTCACATACACACACACACTTACATACACACTCACATACACACGCACACACGCGCACGCACACACATATGCGCACTCACACACACATACGCGCACACACAAACGCACACACACACGCGCGCACACACGCGGCTCAGTCCAGCCTGCGCAAAGACTCCAACACAGCATTTACAACTCCAGCATTTCTCTTTTCAAAAAGAAAGTAAACTCGAACACTGACCCGAGTGTTCCAGCCTCCGACTGACGCAAGTGTCCCTACTTTTGAAGTAGGCTTGTTCGCGAAACACTTCATTTAGTGGCTAGTTTGTAGTGTTCTTTGAGCACTTGAACTTAGTTTCTTCTCTTCAGGCTGAGCGTTGCAGCAAAGCGGACGCGTGATGGGTGCACTGTCACTCAGCTTACTTATTGTAGTAGGTGTGACGTCAGCCGCATTGGTAAGTCAAATTTGAGTTTTTCTGCAATAACCAGACGAAGCCAACAACTCTGAAAATGTTAAAGAAACGAGAAGAAGATCGGGCACTTGCAGCCTGACAGCTTGGCTGTAGTATGAATATAAAAACACAGTGCTGTTGAGAATAAGAGGGCCATTGTGGTTATATCCACCCCATAATAACACGTCTTTTAATGCTCACTAATAGAAAACGATGACTATTAATTAAGTAAAATTAATAACTACCAGCCAATCTGATTGACTTCACTGGCATTTTAATGGGCAAGTGAATTAATTAATTGCAGTTAGAGCAGGAGCCAGTTGCTCAGTTCTACAAGACTGACATTTAATTATTTGTTTTTTAAATATTTTTAAAAAACAGTTTTTTTTTAAGCTGGCACACTGCTCAGCTCATTAATAAAAGATCTTATATTTTTGAAATTTTATATATTATAAAGTTTTTTATTGCAAATAGTTTATTAAACAATAATCTTACTTAATTATTACTTTTTCAATGTTTTTAGATTTAGGATTTTCCATCTTTGCAATAATGACAGTGTCACTTACCGGCATGAACCCCATTTATTGTACATACTTCATAATCGGACATACTTTCTTGGACATTGTGAGGTGTTACTACAGTAAATGTGACGTGTTGCCGAATGCCCCATAAATGTTCATTGGGGTTCAAGTTCATGTTCATTACTGCTTGACTTTCTTATATCTTAGTAGCTGTGAGATGCATTTTGGGGTTAATTATATAGTACTAGTCAAAAATTAAATTTTACAATTACAGCGTGTAGTCCATCTGATTTCTTGTTTTTGTTAGTCCCCTGTTGGTTCTCTGTTCTCGATTGGTCAGGATCATCACAGAACAGGTATAATTTGGGTGGTTGGACTACAGTTGGCCTACAGTCTGAAATTGTAGAACTACAAACTCCATCTTTACAGTAAGTGGAACTGAGAAGTTTTAGTGTATTAACTTGTCCCTTCTATTTTCTTTCAGGCTGGTAAAACAAATAAAGAAGGTAAGGTTATCCTGTTTCTCCTATAGAACTATTCTGTGAGATTTTTCTATCATCTGAACTGTGGCTTTACTTTAGCACATGAGTGCAGGATAAAGCCAAAGCTAAAAATCCTAAGGTGATGTAGATGTGATCAGATAAAATGAGAGAGAATAAATGGGCAGTGGCAGCAGAAATGAGATCCTTAATCCTCAGCACCTCTGTATTGAATGGTGTCTATAAAGTGACCTGTCTCACCTGAAGCACTTTAATATTTGTCTCCAAATGTGTTTGTCTTTAGTATGCTTTAGTATGTTCTTCAATGATCAGGACCTTCACAGAGGAGGTAATAGCGTGGTGGATAATTCTCATTACTGCAGCGATACTGACATGGTGGTGGTGTGTTAATGTGAGTTGTGCTGATACGAGTGAATCACACACAGCAGTGCTGCTGGACGGAGAACAGTACATCAATCAGAACATACAGGTGTTTGATCCACTCGTACCATCAGCCACCACCCTAATAATACCTGCTCTGTGAGGGTCCTGATCATAAGAGAATAGAGTAAAGAGGACTAACAGAGTATGTAGAGAAACCGATGGACTACAGAATGGATTTGTGAAATTACAAAGTCCATCTATATAGACTATTAAATATATAAAAAAAAATTAAAGGCACAACAAAAAAGTTTGTATAAATGAAATGAGTTAAACCAAATATATTAAAAAAAGAATTAATAAACACTTTACAACACTATGACAGAAGAATGGCCTCCAAGCGCTATTTAAATTATAATAAATATATGTTGAATTATATGTATTAAAAAACAAAAATTCAGACAAAATCACTTAATGGAACCATGTCAGCACTGGGGATGGCCAGCTGAGCAATGAATTGGTGATGGATGGGCACCCTGTCTTGGGTGTATCTCTTAAGCACCCAAAGCATTTTCCCCTGTATGGGTATGGCAACCCACCCCACGTGACCTTAGGAGAGGATTAAGCTGATGATAATGGATGGATGGATCCATAAATATTTCTAATATAGTTAACAAATAAATAATGCTTTTAATCATTGCTTAATTAGAATTTTAATAAATATATGTATATAATTAACATAAACAGCATTTAACAAAAAGTATATATATGGATTGTGCCTGAAACTAGACTGCACTGGGAAGCAAAGCATGCAATTATGTTACACTTATAATGTGTGTCAAACAATAACATCTGCTTTTATTCCTCACATTGGCAACATTTCCGCAAGCAAATTACAAGGTGCAGATCCTTTGGCTTCAGTTATAGTATTTCCCATTCGAACCCTTACCTGTATTCAAGCCATCATTCAAATGTTTATGAGGCATAAAATTGTTTTTGCTAATAGGCTCTTTAGTGTTCTTACATTTCTTTTCCCTATTAAACAAACCACAAATAATAATATGATGAAATCTTATAAATAAGGTTAAACGTTTTCCATGAAAAAAAAAACACACCAAGAAACGACCAATTACACATGAATGAACATTTATACCGTTTGCAGGAAATGGCATCATAAACCCAGCGAAGCCACGCTGAGTAGACTAGAGGCTAGTAAATACAGCTGTAAACTTAGAAAACAACTAAATTATCCTCTTAGTTCTACGTTCTTAGTTCTGACTGGAAGAAATATATGAGACATTTGTTTGTTAGTGACCTGAAGGTCCAGTTTGATTCCCGGTTCCACCAAGTACTATGGCTATTAGGACTGACCATAATTGCTTCCTGGGTGCCGTATACAAGGCTGCACACCGCTTTGGGCATGTGTGCTCACTTCACTTAGTGTGTGTATATGTGTGTGTTTCACAGCACGGATGCGTTAAATGTGGAGGAGAAACACGATATAGCAAAATATATCACTTTATGACTTTATAGATCCATCCATCCATTATCTTCCGCTTTGTCCTCTACTAGGCTCGTGGTGGGGTTCCCCATGCCCATCCAGGGGAGAAAGTTTTGCTCGCTGGGCAGATACACCTAGGACAGGGCGCCAATTTATCACTGGGCACACACTCACTCACACAGATACACGCTATATAGGACGATTTTAGAGAATTCAATTGACCTTGATCCATGTTTTTGGACTGTGGGAGGAAACCGGAGAACCCGGAGGAAACCCACGCGGACGCGGGGAGAACATGGAAACTCCACCCAGATTGGGATTCGAACTGGGAATCCCTAGCACTGAGAGGCGAACGTGCTAACCACTAAGTCACTGTGCCGACTTTATAGATTTAATAAAAAAATTAAGGATTATGAGGTGTATAGTTATGGCTAAGAATTTGAGGTTTGATTCTTCTACTGGTAAACAAATTCATACAAAATAAATTGTTAAAATAAAATCTAAGCTGTGTTCTCTGTTTTTTTCTTCTTCTATTGCTGCAGACTTCTTAAAGAGCCGCCTGAAGGAATATGGCCTGGTCACTCCTATTAGCACTGACTCAGAGGGCCATTTTTTGTCTCACCTCCTGTCAGCCAATCATAAGCAGCGTGTTAAGCGCAACGTGCTCTCTGGCTCAAAGCCAGAAGGTGAGAAGCTCTTTTTCAATGTAACTGCCTTTGGTAAAGAGTTTCACCTGCGTCTGTGGCCTAATAGCAGGCTGGTGGCACCTGGTGCCATGGTCGAATGGCATGATGAGATGGAAGAGCCTGGAAACGGCACAGAAAATGGCACTGTGAGGAGCCTGAGGAGAGAGCTACTTAAGACAGACTGCAATTTTATAGGAGACATCACGGAAATGCCTGAAGCATCTGTCGCCATTAACAACTGTGATGGCCTTGTGAGTCTGAGTTTTCTTAAATTTCAGAATAAAACATTTTCAAGACCAAGTACATACTATAAATAAATATATATACATAAATATATACACTGACATTTTATATTACTGTATTATATTACCATGTTTTGACACCCAATCCATCCATCTATTATCTTCCGCTTAATCCTATACTAGGGTTGCGGGGGGTTCCGCATTCCCATCCACGGAGAACCTTGATCTTGAGCCCTGGGCAGATACACCCAAAACAGGGCACCAATCTCTTGCTTAGCACACACTCACCAACACAAACATAAACACCATATAGGGGAAATTTAGAGCAGCCAATTGACCTTAAATCCATGTTTGGACTGTGGAGGAAAACCACTAGGACATAAGGAAAACATGGAAACTCCACCCAGATTGGGATTCGAACCTGGATCCCCTGCGTGGGTTGAATGGATTGGACACAGCAGGGCAGCTGGACCTTTTAAAACATCTTAGTGTCTCTTGATAGAGAAAAATCCATCGACCAAAAATATCAAGCACCAGCATCCTGTAGGCAGCATCCTGTGAGCACTGATGACTAACTGTAAGAGCATGAGTAACCCAAACTGTGTAGCAACACATGAGCTACTCTCTGACTTTCCATTTATAATTTGGATCAATGAGGTAGATGAACTAGATCTCACAGATGCTCCTCTGAATAAATAAGCAAACGGTTCTGTAATTCCGAAATCCTGTGAAAAGGTTTTCAAATGGTTTTAAAGTTGTTATAGCTTAAAAAAGAGAAAGCTTGTGTGGCACAAGTGGGTGCAATGTGAATGTGTCCCAATACTTTCATCTATAAAGCGTATATATGTAAGAGGGACACTCATGTGCTGCATAATGGTCTCATCACACAGGATTGGCACAGTCACAGCACACACACACACACACACACACACAGAGCAACTGTGATCATTTTTAAATCACTGCTGACCAGATGTTATGTTGGTGATGGCCCACTTTTAGCTCAGCAGAGACACTGACACGAGCATGTCTGGACAAGCGGTATGCCAGGCCATGTGTGTTTGTATGTGTGTGTGTCTGTACAGGTATATATAACACCGTAGGGACCAAAACCTGTTTACACTTACTCATGATAAAATCTACCATTGTGAATAGTGCTATATAAATAAATGAACTTAAACTTGAAAAATTCACGCTATAGTCCTGGTTAGGTTTTTATTTGTATTTATGGTTAAGATTTGAGTAATTCCTCACAAAATGAATGGTGGTCTATATAAAGTCCCCACAATTTATAAGAAAAAAAAGTGTGTGTGTGTGTGTATGTCTGGCCACCCCCTTGCAATTGTGCGGATGTGTTGGTCAGTGTTCCATGTCTACAGCTGTAGTTTAGGTTGGTTAATCCAGCTTTGTTTTATAAATATAAAATTTTTACACTGGCTGTAAAATATCTGACATTTATCAAAGTAATCATGATATTTTAAAACTTTATCCAAACATCCCACAAGCAGCCTGTCAGCCATTTTCTCTGCAACAAAATAAGCATTCTGCAGACTAAACTTTCTCTACGCAACATATACCTTTCTTGTTACATGTTTTTTTGGAGCTGGGGGCTTTTTGCTCGGCTCAGTCACGCGTGAAGCTGGCCTCCAGAATCCAAACATTAGATATTTGCACAAACTTAAATAAAACAGCAGAGAATAGCATTTTACTCCATTTCATTTTTATTTATATTATTAACAATAGACATTTTATCCAAAGTAACCGTTTTTTTATGTAGAACTGGACTTTATTCCCAATATATCAAGCCCGAAAGCCTTGTTATTTAAAAAGAAGGTGGACTGTTTTAACAAGACACCTTTAAAGCCTCTTTCCAGTCCTCTCAACCCATTGACTTCAATTACAGCAGGATATGGGGGCCCCAAGCA
Organism: Corydoras maculifer; assembly: GCA_019802435.1. Lineage (NCBI taxonomy): Eukaryota > Metazoa > Chordata > Actinopteri > Siluriformes > Callichthyidae > Corydoras > Corydoras maculifer. Next base: position 753,887 of record JAFMOD010000632.1, read on the forward strand.
TGTGTCTAAATTAATAGAGTTGGGTTAACACAAGGTAACTTAAGGATTCAGATAAATGAAATGTAGCCCTCAGTTCTCTTTGTTGAGCCAACTATGGGCCATGCACCCTCTTCCCTGGGTAAGAACTAGCCAAAAGCAAAAAAGTTTCAGGTTTCACAAGGAGGATAAACTTTGCCAAAGTGTGGTTTGCCAAAGATTCAGAGAAGTACCAGACAGAAAAGACATAAGATTAGTGAAGAAAGTATCAAATTCTGGTTATATGCAGACCTTACAACATTACATTTACATTAGTATATGCTTTTAATTTAAAGCAACTTACAAGTGAGAGATTATTATTTGTCATTTTTTACCGATCTGGTTTTAATGCTCATCTCTTTTTTTTCTCCTTTTTTTTATTAATTCAAGAAAGTGCTTTTGGAAAAGATGTGTCTTCAGTTGTTTGCTAAAAATCCTGATAGTCTCACCATTGCAAACAGAGTTAGGAAGATCATCCCACCATTTAGCAGTAGTGAAGGATATGGAGTGGGAGCTGCCACCACAATGAGCAGTCATCATTAGAGCTGGGGTGTATTTTTAAAAAAAGGAGTGTAGGTAATTGGAATTGTCCTATTAGCGAGAGTCAGTACCTTGTAATGAATGCTGGCAGCTGCAGAAAGCCAATGGAAAGAGATAAGTAGTGAAGTAACATGGACTCGCTTGGTACTGATCATTAGAACACAATGTAAACTGCAAAGTTCTGGATCAGCTGGAGAGACTTTAAAGGGGCATGCTGGGAGACCAGCAAGCAATGTGTTGCAAAAGTCAAACTGGAAGAAGATTAGATAAATTAGATATAAAATCAAATCAAATCAAATCAAAGTTTATTTATCACATACATACATACTGTAGTTTTATACGTACCAAAAGCCTTTTAATATCCCCTCAAAATAAGAGCAATAAAATCGAAGCAAGAATGAACACAGGAAGATGGTAAGATTAAAATAAAAATTTGACTGGTTTATGTAAATGTAAAAGTGTGAAATGCAAAATGTGGAAGCATCAGTGTGCAACATGCTGCTGTGCAATTACACTGTGCAATTAAACATGATGCTGTGCAATTAAACATGAGGTTGTAAGTACGTACTGACGCTTGAGTCATTCTGCAGAGGAGCTTATGTGGGCGAATAAAAAAAGAGTCCAGTGTGATGGATGTGTGTGATTTGGGGAGGGGGGGGGTGTCCTAATTATTGTACCCTGGTTTGGATATGAGTTATTTTATATTAACTTAAAGACTTGAGTCAATGATTCTATATATAACAAAATCGATTATCGATGCAACTGAAAGTCATTAAGACTGAACATTTTTCATGATTTTGCTTGTTGGATCTGGTGGTTCATTTAAGGACAGTTCTGTTTAGGCATAAATTACAAACAGAAAGTTATGATGCATGCATTGATTAATGCACCGTGTCTATCCCTCAATGCTGATGATTATAATGCATGAGTAATGGGCAAGCAGCAGAATCCAAGTAACTTTTAAATTATTTACAGTAACTTTAACCCAGATCTTGTAGAGTATTTATTTAATATTGTTGGTTGATGAGGCTGCACGGAAAATGTATTTCAGAAATGACTTTATGTTCTGTTAGTTTTTTTAAATCATTTGTGTGTGGATTTAATTAATTACCAAAACATAATCAACATGATAAACATCAGTTTCTCTGCCTTATGCGCATTGGCAACACGGTTTCATAATCAAAACAGTGCCGCATGAGCTAAATTAAGTCATTTAAAGAATTGAGCATTTTTATAGAAATTGTAACACCTGAATAAATATTTAAGTTTAATTAGCAGAATATTTCAGTATTTTTCGTCTGTGCACATAGTTCTGTAAGGGAAATTGCCAAATGAACGATAATGCAACTTTAGGTTTAGGTTCATCAGTCCTGTTTTAATAAGGCTTTTGTCAGAGTCTTTTTACTGTTATGCAAGCTGCTGGGGTATATTCGCTGCCCCAAGCAATTCCCAGAAGAGTAGCTGAAACAGTGGGAACTTGGGCTTTGAAGTTAAAGAGCGCTCTGTCTTTGCTAGGTGTGTGCTTTACTGGTCTTAATTTGTGTTACTGCAGGTCTGGAAGTCTTTATACTTAATTATGTTTTTTGGGCTTGTGAAGTCTGTGGGGGGTACAGGTAGATTTTGAGCTCCTGTGGTGCGAAAAAGACTAGACATGCTGAATTTTAATTATTGTTCAATTTTTAAACAGTCATTTCAATAAGGAAATATAATAAACATATTTTTTTGATTTTGAAAAGTTTAACTAATGAAAAGGAACGGCATGACTTCTGCTCTGTAAATTGCCTTGACACTAATGTTAAAATAAGATCTTTTTTAACTAGCTGGATGCCTGGATGTCACTCTTTTAGTGGAGGAAGCAGTATGAAAGACAAATGAGGCAAATAAAATTCTATATTACGAATAAAGTCCTGCAGAAAGGATCCTTTTTAAATATATTAACATAAGTATTAGCAGAAGTGTATTACATTTAATTTCTTGTTTTAGTTCCTTAGAATATTATTACAGCTGACATCTTTAAATGAAGAATAAAAAAGCATCAGTCTTGAAGAATTATTTACAACAGAGTGATATTTGCCAAGTTTTAGTTTGTGAGTTTTAACCTGATTTTTAACTCAGTGAAATGTTGGAATTTAATAATAATAATAATAATAATAATAATAATAAATGATATAGCATGTCTGCCTCTCAGTGCTGGGGATCCAGGTTTGATTCTTGATCCGAGTGAAGTTTCACGTTCTCCCTGTGTCCACATGCATTTCCTCCAGGTTTTCCAGTTTCCTTCCAGCTGCTTTAAATTGCCTCTATATAGTGTGTCTGTGTGTCTATGAGTGTATCTTTCCAGCATGTGAAACGTTCTACCCTGGATGGGGAATGGGCATGAGCTGGATCAGCTTTTTATTTATAGAGTCTGGCATTTTGGCCACAGATACACACAGACATTAAGGTAATGGCTTTTCAGCAGCATTGTCTCATCTCTTTTTATCTTTCTGTATAGACACACAGACAATAATCTGTATAAGCAACAAAGTCGATTACCTCAGCTGCTTCACTGGCCTCACCAGGCATTTAGAGATATACGTTAGTAATCCAAATAATATCTTACTCTTTTGGGAAGTAGTGAAAAACGAGTGCATAGAAAACAGGATCTGACACATTACCTACAACACCGACCTGGACACTGATCCTGACACGTCCCCTTCAGTAAGTGCAGCTATAAGGCATCAGCCAGTTCACTATATTGCCTCATTCCGTTTTGGGTTGGGTTCTTAATGGGTTGCCGGTGCACAAAATCAACAGTGCCATTGCACTTATGCACGTCAAAGTTGGAAACTCCAATCCAATCCAATTAGAAAAGATTACAGATAACTAAAATGAAAATGAGCCGTGTCTGGTTGACCAAAACGTTCTTCAATACCAGGTCAAAAAGAAGGGTCTGCTTATTTTAATTTGCATTACTAGTTGTCATGTACTACCTTGAACACCTTCCCTGATGCTTTATAGTTCCCTGAGGAGTTGGTAGCAGCTGGCGACATTTACATTTAAAAATAGACTTGTGCGTTTTTGTAGGCATCTGGAAGCAGTGTGTACTGCAGTCCTGGTATCCAGGTGAGGGTAGATCCTCCCTCCCTGTGGCAATCCGCCTCTCTCCTGCACCACACTGGACCTGTTGTCAACCTGTGGCATCCATTGCTTTGGGGTCATCACAACTCCTCCATCTTAACAAGGCTTAAGGCCTAGGCAGGAACTGACAATGTACTAGAATAACCAGGTCAATACAGGAACCAACATTCTTACTAGAATAACCAGGCCCTAAACCGGGAACCCACATGCTTACTAAAGTAAACAAGCACGTTTCTTAGAATAAGGTGCAAACAAGTTTCCTAAAATAAACAGACCTGTTAACTTGTTCTATAACAGCAAATTCAAAAGAAGAATGTACATTCTGTTTATTTGTGCAGAATCTGTAAATGTGATTATTTTATAAACATTTCCAGCCTAATTAGCAAAAACATGTGGCCAGTGATAGATTGGCACCCTGTCCTGTGTGTATCTGCCCAGTGCATGAAACATTCTCCCCTAGCCCTCATAATTAATGAAGGAATGAGAGCAAAAAGGAGGTGTGTCCAAACTTTTGACTGGTACTTTTATGGATTAGATTAGATTAGATTCGACTTTATTGACATTCTGCAGAGCAAACAAAGCCAACGAAATGCAGTAACATCCAGCCAGAAGTGCAATATAGAGCTTATTTACATATAAGTACAGTAAAGTGCAAGGTGGTCAGATAGTTGGGCAGATAATTGTAGTTTTGCACAGATACTCGTGATTTAATCAGATTTTAAGCAGATAATCAAGAGAACAATATATTAAGAAATTTTTACCATTACATTTACATTTACATTTAGTCATTTAGCAGATGCTTTTATCCAAAGCGACTTACAAATGAGAACATTACGAGTCAGAAATTATGGAGAAAACCAACTATATTGTAAATTCATTAAACCTGATTGTTATTCGATGCTGCGCCCCCCCCCCCTTTTTTTGTGCATTGTATAAGGTAAATAATTGTAATAAATATTTACATCATTTTGGGTAAAAGGGGCAGCACGGTGGCTTAGTGGTTAGCACGTTCGCCTCTCAGCGCTAGGGATTCCTGGTTCGAATCCCCATCTGGGTGGAGTTTCCATGTTCTCCCTGTGTCTGCGTGGGTTTCCTCCGGGTTCTCCGGTTTCCTCCCACAGTCCAAAAACATGGATCAAGTCAATTGAATTCTCAAAATTGCCTCATATAGAGTGTGTCTGTGTGAGTGAGTGTGTGCCCAGCGATAGATTGGCGTCCTGTCCTGGGTCTATCTGCCCAGCGCCCGAGATGTTCTCCCCTGGATGGGCATGGGGAACCCCACCGCGTCCCTAATAGAGGATAAGCGGGAGATAATGAATGATAATGTTGAGTAACAGATCAGAATATATACACCATTGTATATAAGTATTGTAGATATGTACATTATATACATTATTGCTGTTAGTGTAAGTAGTGCACCAGTGCCACGTGCAATTTGGTTTAGTGATTGTGGTCCGGTTTGGTGTACTAAAATATAACATGAGTAAAGCAGGTATAAAGTCACCTGACTAAGTAAAGGGATGCTGTCAGTTTTAGATGTCTGTATGTGTCACACTCTGCCTCTGGGTGGCAGTAATGAGAACACTAAGGCACTATAAGTACCCTGCAGTAAGCCAAAGAAGAAGTTTATTACCAAACACAAAGAACACATGTACTTGTGGAAGATGGATGAAGTGCAAACAAAGGAATAAGACCAAAGCTAATTCTGGAAAGCAGCACCAGTGACCCATGAAGTGGGAGTGTAGATAATAATATGTGAGACCAATCTTGACATAAACTCAAATAGATGCAGTTTCAGATCATGAGTGCTTGTGTAAGTTTTATCTGCTCATTACATCACATTACATTTCACTTAATCATTTAGCAGACACTTTATGACTTACAAGCATCCCAACATGATGGTTGAGGTCATAACACATGGTTGGCCATGGCGCAGCCCCCTAGAGCAATGAGGGTTGAGCGTCTTGCTCAAAGACCCACACTGGTAACTCTTTCAACAAAACTCATTGGTTTTAATGTATTTACCTAAATTGTTTCAATCCATTAATCCATTGTATTTTACTTAATCCTATAAAAGGGTGGGGAGGGGTTCCCCCATGATCGTCCAGGGGAGACAGTTTTAAGTGCTGGACAGATACACCCGGCACACCTGGGTTTGACTCCTTGCTGGGGTGAACAAAGGTCCTATCTGTGCCTGAGTGTTTTTTTTTTTCTGCGATCTTGTGGTTCCTGCTACATTCTAAAGTTGTGCTGATGGATAAATTGGAGATATTATATAATCCTATGACTGTTTTGTTTGTAACTTTTGTAGGAAAATCGCCAGTGACATATGACATACTTTTACATTTACAGACTAGCATGTTTCCCTGCATTCATTGTTGGTTCTCATTACTTTGGACAAGGCCACCACAGATCATTGTAATTTAAGTTCTATTGATTCTCAGCATTGCAGTGACCTTGTCTGAATGTCACATTGGTGCTTCTGGAGTTTTGAACACTGTGTCCATTTACCGTTCAATTTGGTTGACATTAAATATAAACACTTTAAGCACAATTACGATACAGAATACAAACATTATTCACACCAAAAGGGGTTTGTCTAGAAGGTAAACACACTGGTGTCTCTATGTAAGACAGAGAAAGTAATAGTTTGCTATAACAGGGGTAACTCAAAAGTTCATTAATAAATAATAAGTTGGTTTATGTCAACCTCTAGAATTTATAAATTTATATTTGTTTATTTGATTTTTTTTTTTTTTACTAAAACCCAAAAGGAACTTGTGACTGGGAGTTCTTTTTTCAGAAGGGATGAAAATGGAAGGGAATGATGACGAAGGTTTGCACACATTTCGAACTCAAACACAGAATTAAATGCAGAGGGTGAAAGGTGGCAGTGTTTTTGACTGAAGTTATGTTTTTTTTTTCCCCCCCTCAAAGTTGGCATCAGGCTTTTTGTAAAGCACGTTCATACCGACTGCTCAAAATTTTAGACTGCAGGGCTGTCTTACAAAACTGGACTTCTTCAGCTGAATCCCATATGTTTGGCTTGGCTCGAAGAGGCTGTCTGCTTGGCTGGCCTGTATGCTGGGGATATTAAACCAATGGAACACAGAACTCTTGATCCTTTTTCGAGGGTTTCTATTTACGTAAACGCAGGGCGCTATCAAATCGCCCGCCTTTGTCTGCCATGTAAAGCAAGTATGTTATTGTTCCGTATAGCAAGATTCGCCAGCAGATGCGAACCCATTTGTTTTTATGACCTACATTTTAATCCTTTCGTGGATTGTCATTTGTTGTTGTTGTATTTCAAAGTGTTTGTGCAGGATGACTTTTCTTTATGATTCATGCAAGATGGTGGGCTAAGGCCAGGCTCTGGCAGTGAGTGTGAATTTTGTGAAGTAGTTATTAGATCACCTGCCAGTCCTCAGGAGATATGGTTGACCTATTGAATTTCTTCTCCTTTTTTTACTGTTTAGTAGAAACTACAACAATCTACACATTTATCTCAGCCATTTATCATTTGTTGTTATTAAGGCATATTACTTTGCAGCATAATGAAGGACAATAGGCAGTAATTAAAGTGCATCTGCTAAAGGTTCTGCTAGTAGTTGATGTGCAGTCTATTTAACCTGGTGACGGGAACGTGGTGCTACACCAGCCAAAGAATAAAGGCCGTTCCTGTGCTTTGTAATTCAGTCATAATTCATCGTGTCCCGGCATGTGAAAATATTACACAAGTAAATACAAAAATAATGATTTGTATGGTTTTGTAAGACTTTATTTGAACAAAAATATATCTATATTTAAATCATGTATAAAGGTAGGTGGACACTGCATGGACTTGAAGCCATGCCATAGCACTACACATGCAGTGTCGTACACCAGTGCATCCAGGAGCTAAGATAAATGGAAAAAATATAAATATATAAATATAATAGCTTTTATAAGCAGGTAAAAATAAAATGTGCAAATCTTTGAAGGACAGAGTTTGCACTTTGAACCAAGTGCAGCAGCTCCGTGAAAACAAAAACAGCGCATGGATCTTGGTTGTCTGCTTGCAGTGATAGCACGCTGCTGACAGAACTAACAAGTATTCAGAAACAGGGTGAAAATAACTCTGGACTGAGACGCTTAGTAAAGCTAAACACAAAGGCAAAAATGCGTCTTTTTGCATCACACACTCACACACACACAAAATTACAAAAAAATGTGATGTTACTTGGTACCAACACACACAATTACATGAGATCTCCACAATGTGAGTGTGGTTCCCAGTGCCACAATATTATTTTACATTCTGTAATTTAGCAGACGCTTTTATCCAAAGTTACTTACAAATTGAGCACAGGGTTGATACAGTATTCCTGGAGCACTGTGGATCTTGCTCAAGGGGCCATATTGATAACTTCAATCGGATTTGAACCCTTAATATAAAGATTGATAGCCAACACCCTAACCACTGAGCCACCACACCCGGAAGAAGTGCTGTATGTGTATAAACATACACACACACACTCAAATTACGTGAGTGTTTGAATAGGTTCTGGCTGCCACAATGTTATATAATTTGTATACACACACACACACAAACAAAGGTAAGATGACAGAAAAAAAATTAAAATTTAAATGTAAAAAATTGGACACAAAATGTAAAACTGGACACAAAGAACAAATGAAGGTAATATTGCTTTTCACGTCATGATATGTGAATGTAAAATGTGAAATGCAAAAATGAAAGTCTTTTTAACTTAGTCTTTTCAGTTTATGATGGTGTTCAATGTTGCCCTTTATCATTTGGTCATTCCAGCACTCAATCTTTATCTTCAAATGAGAGATCTTTAAACAGTAGTGAGTTCTATTAAGGACTTATTTAAAGACACAACTCGGGAATCTTAAATTCACTGCACTTAAAACATGAACAGACAAGAATTCCTGACAAACAGCACTATAAACAAGTTCTGCACTATAGTTGATGATTGGGAGTCACTAACCATGAAAACATTCACTGAATAGAGTATCCCACATGGTGATGTTGGTTATCCAATCAACCTGTAACACTTCGGGTAATGATGTCCATCAGGATTCCATTTCCACATGCACCGCTGCCATCCAGAGGGTGGAAGGAGTGCAGCCCTTCAGAACGGTCAGGGGCAGATACAGAGATAAGAGATGACTCTGCTCCCTCCCTGTGCACACCTCTGCCCCTAGAAGATGGTTGAGATATTGCATCCAAATTTAATACCTTACCTTAGTTCCAAAATACATTAATATCTGCGACAGCCTTGTTACCCACAGTGTCAGAGGTTGATTGGATAACCAACATCACATGTGGAATTCTGTATTCAGTGAACTTGGCCATGGTTATTGACTCCAAGTCATCATCAATTGTGCAGAACTTATTTATATTGCAGTTTGTCAGGAAGAAATCTCTGCTTATCTTGTAAGATATTTTTTATCTTCTGCCTAATCCTCTACTAGGGTCATAGGGCAGGGGCTTTTTCAAGTCCATCCAGGGGAGAACATTTCAGTTGTGCTGAAGGGTGCCAATCCATCGCTGGGCACACACTCACACAGGCACACGTTATACAGGGGCAATTTAGATACAGGCAGCCAATTTACCTTAAATCCATGTTTTTGGAACTGGAGAACCCAGAGAAAACCCACACAGACACCGAGAGAACAAGGAAACGTCACCCAAATCTGGACTCACATTTTTAGTTACAGTTTAGCACTTGTAATTTGCTCAAATGCCTAAGACTATAACTAAACTTTTAAGGATAAGACTTAAAAAATGGGGCAATTCATGAAATGCATCAACTTTTGTTGTTGCAGGGAATATCATGGTGATATCATGGTTCATTGCCTAGCCACTAGCAGATGTTCTAGGATGAGGGAAAATCATCTGTAAGTGGTCCCTGGCTAATGACACTGCAGCAATTATAGCTTCACTTGTGAGAAAACAAAAGTTTTCAAAAGAAATTCTGTTTTTATATACTCCCAGAGTTCAAATACTTTTTGTTGTGTTTGGTGAGACATCAGTGGTGTACATTGTGAACCTGATGGTATTAACTGTGCCGGTGGATTAGGAATTGAGGAGGGTGTGGTACTGGTGGTGTAACTGACCATACAGTCTAAGCTGTATTGAGCTTGGATTAATTTTGCCAGTGGGGATTTGTACAGCCCCAGACAGGGTGGTGGTACAATTATACTGGTATATAGCTTTACGCTGTGACGATTTGTGCGAGAGTAGATTTATACACTCAGGACCTGGGAGCGAAATCATACGATCCAAATTATTAGTGCAAAGCTAAGCTCTATATTGGCACGCTCATCAAAGATAGAGTAAATAACCATTCAGTCCAGATGTCAAGTTGCACTTCAGGAAATAATATTTGACACACAGCATCTTTGCTATTATTACAGAAATCGCTTCATATAATATCAGAACATCAATAAATAATTTTTTTTCTCTATTTTACTCGTAAAATTCCTGAATAAAATGTTAAAGATCTTGGCTTGTTCTGTGAGACACAAATATTTTTAATTGTCTGACATCAAGAGAGGAGAATAAGGGATGAGTGAATCTCACAGAAAGCTATGACATTTTTATCGATCAGTTTTCTTTTCCTTTCTACTCACGCCTCAAGTCTTATTACCAATATCAGCTTGACTTTTGAAAGGTTCTTTGGCAGCTTATAAAACTCAGCATTGCCTTTTTTCCTCTATTGATGACACACACTGCGGTGGTGACACACTTTTAGGCCTTTCATGCAACACAAATGCAATAAATGAGTTGATTTCCCCAATGATTTTGATTGGGCTTAAACGTTCTCTTCACTCTATTAAAGACATGTTAATCCGTTGATAGTTTACAGTAATTTTACATTAAATCCTACTATTTCCCAGGAATACTTTTTCAAATGAAAACCATTGGAAAATGTCCTGAGTGCAGATGTCATGCTTTCCTCCTTTCTGGAGGAAAGATAAGCCCCACAATATGAAAGCCACAAGTTCTCTTTTGTCATGCTCACCTTGACCTCAGATTTTAAGGTTACCAGTCACTAGGGCCTGACATTTAGCACAGCAAATCTGCAATGAATGGTCAAGCGGCGGATGCTAGGAATTAATATTTTCCAGGAGCATTCAAACAGAATCAGTCAACCTCCTGCATTTCAATGTCAGCTGCTGTTATCTATCTATCTATCTATCTATCTATCTATCTATCTATACACACAGTGTGTATATATATATATATATATATATATATATATATATATATATATGTGTATATGTATGTGTGTATATGTATGTATGTATATGTAATTTTTTTTTTTTACTTAATTATTAACTTGTAATACAGGTGCAATGTAATGTCAGTGATTCATATTACAGTTTGCTTTTCTAATATGTGGAACACGTGTGACACAACTGAAAAGGGCCAGGCGCTGGTGCGGAGAGAGGCAAAATCTTAGAAATAGAGAGGTAGCAGAGTGGAGGTCTCCTATCACATTCCAAAGCACAGCCTTGAGAGACTGGTCTGTGTACATGAGGCCGGTTCTGGGGTTGGAGAATCTGGCTACAAGAGCTGCTTTAAAAGAGCAAGAAGGTCAATGCGTACAGACATACACACATCGTCACCTATGCACACTGACACATACATTCCACTCCGGCTTCCTTAGAACACACCCAGTGGCACACACCTCAATTCACCTAAAAGGGACATTTGTAGATGCAGCATGCAGAGGCACGGTAGAAAACAAGCTGTTCAGGAAAATAATTAGTTTGCTAATGGTTAAAAATTAGAGTTGAAATGTACACGTTTTTGTTGAGACTGGTAATTATTGATTAAAAATGTTTAGAATTGACTTACACAATTTAAAAAAACACCTGCATTGTATATGGATTAAAAGGATTTTGGAATACTTTTGCAATATTAATGTTAAAAATAATGAAATATAAGATTTAAAAAAAAAAAAAAAGCCCTAGTATGGCACAGTGAGTGGCAAACACGGTACAAACAAATAACTGGAATACAACAGCGCATTATAAGAAAAGAGAACCAAACTTAAAGATGACTTAAGTCAGAAAAGGGCAGAATTAAAAAAAATGTTTTCTTCATATCATCTGTGCAGTGTAACACACACATTCACACTGAGTGAATTGTGCCCTGTACATGATGCCTGTGGAGCAATTGGGGTTAGATGCCTTGCCCAAGGACACTTCAACCATAGTACCCGGTGGGAATAGGAATCAAACCGGGGACCTTCAGGTTGCTAAAGCTGGTTTCTTAACAAGCCTTCTCTCTGCCCGTCCAGGGCGCTGGACAGACACCCAGGACAGAGAGCCAATCTACCGCTGGCCACATATACACAAAATATATAGGGAGTAATTTAGATTCAGCCTGCATCTTCATAGTTCCTAGGGATCTAGGTATTCTGAGTATACATACAGTCATGGGAAGATGCAAGGCAGGGATGCTGGGCTAAAAAATACCTGCTGTCTGATATAAAACCCGACCCAGCTGCTGCGAAAAATAAAACAAATTCTTTTTATGATCAGTCAGTTCGGAACTGGCAACACAGTCAAAGTGCTGCATTCCATTATATATAGGAAAGGCTGAAGTGCAGTGACATTGCAGGGAGTGGGCGTGATGCGTGGCACGGCTGGAGGAAAGCTCACTGATCCACATGCTGGAAAAGAAAAAAAATGAACTGCCATGGATGAAAAATTAAAGATAGATGGGATAAAACAAACAAAAAAAACTGATTGCATCTTGCAGTCGAGACTATCAAGAAATCCCACTTCAGGAGGAGGCGACTAGTGTTATAAATGTTTCAGGAAGAGTACATACAGAAGATACAGATAGCTAACCTTAAATTGGGAATAAAAATGTACAAGCAGAGGTGATGATCAAGATCAGCAAGAGAGTAATATTTATTTACAGTCAACATAACTCAATATAAAACTATATGACAAACCATAATGAAGAATAAAAAGGAAAACAAACCAGGAATAAAAGTGGAAATAAAAGAAATCTGATACAAGATAACCTGGAAGTATGGACATACAGTATGACGAAGTGATTAAGTGCTCTATTATGCCTGCTGTGTTTAAACACAGAATTTATCCTCCACATTTAATCCACCCATGCAGGGAAACACACATTTACACACTGGTGACGTGATAACACGTGCCTAGAGCAGTGGGCAGCCCTGTATACTGCACCTGAGAAGCAATTGGGGTTAGGTGTTTTGCCCAAGGGCACTTCAGCCATAGTCCTCGTTGGGACCGGGAATCAAACCGGAGACCTTCAGATCACAAGGCTGGTTTATTTACAATGAATGTAGTTAGGCTTTTTTTAATACATGTGCAAGGCTCCATAAAAAGAATGAATGCTACAGAACGTGGATGACAACCGGATTAGTAGTTAAGGGGAGGAGGAGGACGGCGCGACTAGATGACGCTGATATCCACGCATTTGCATGGTGTTGCTATAAAAGTATTTTAATAATTGCTGATTACCCCAGATTTTCCTGCTTGACAGCCTTTAGACTCTAAAGTGGTGCAATGAAAAAAAAAAACATAGTCTGTGGGCAACAGTTCTGTAGACAGAAAATAGATTGTTTCAAGCTGACAGAACGGCTTCAGTACCAACACACCAACTGTGGTGAGCAGAAAAGCCATGAGAGCAAGAGCAACAGTATTTCCATAGTGTCTAGTATAGTACAATATTTCTCAAGGAGCCACATTTTTTATTTCACTGGACCTCGGATTAAAACCCACAACCTTCAGAATAAAGCCCTGAATAAACACCTGAACTACTGAGTTCCACACCCTTTAAATATTAAAGCAAACAAACCAATAAAATGCTTTTTGCAGATGTAAGGTCATGTTTAATGTTTTAGCTCCAATCTTAATTTAAAATCAACAACATTTTTGAATAATATGTAATAAAAAAAAATATATATTTATAAAAAAAAAGGCTTCCAAATAACAGTCTCTTGTTCTTCAAAGGCCGGCATGATCCGTACTGACACTGATGAATACTTTATTGAACCTCTGGAACATGGAACGCAGGAGCATGAAGGAAATGGGCGCATGCATGTGGTATACAGACGCTCCGCTCTCTTACAGTCATCTCCAGAGACCCTGTTGGATTACCAGCCTTCTGGTAGGTACCCTAGTATAAAGTGCATGTATTTACTTTTGGATTTCAAAGTAGTTAACTAATTAGTCACAGTTCTATTGCTTGAAATTAGTTCTATTTAATAAACATTTCTGCCTTAGGACTGCTTGGTCCTAAATCCTGAACCCTTTTGTCAGTGGTCCAGGTCTTGGACAGCTGCACCTGTAACTGAGTCCAGTTGCTTTAAAAATAATGTATGTATGTATTGTAGGTATTTAATCCGAGGTATTTTTTAATATATTTATTTAAATAAATTTTTATTGTGGTTTTCTGTATCGTATGGTTGGATCCACAATTATTCCCACAATTACCACGATGCTGTGCCCCAATGACAATTAATATACATTTTTAATATTTAATTTAATTTTGTCTTATAAGTTGGCAAAACTTTTCTTATTAACAAACTAATGTAGTGTTAGCAACTTTAAATACGTGGCGATTCATTTGCATAATTAGATAATGTGCAATGTTTTGCTAGTTTTGCCAAACTCAAAAATATGCAAAATGATATAAACTACAATATACATTTGTTTCCATTAACCCTAAAATATATTTTAAAAAATAAACACGATTATATGGTAAAAGTATTAGTTAACTGTATATGTTGTTTGTGTATATGTCTGTTCTCATATCTTGTTTATTGACACTGTGGAAATATTTTCATACATTTATTGACACATTGGGAAAAAAAAGTTCTTTACGTTCAAAAGGAAAATGCATTCCTGGTTGCTATAGCGAAGTCGTGGCATGGCATTGTTCTAGGCTTCAAGCATGCAGGAGTGAGAAATAATTAGACTCTCTGTTCGGGTTGCTTGGAAATCCAAGCCTGCTTTTTATAGGGTGAGGAAAGGGTTCTTACTAGTTGACTCTGAATGAGCCTGCCATCCTGATTACAATAAATAGCTTCTTGTTTTTATTATATGGACACAACATTGTTTTATGTATTTGCTTCTGTCTGTTTTTGGACTGAGATCAATTCTAAAACAATTACATATAAAGTGAGGTTTAAGAAGTTTAATTCCTACTTGGTGGTGAACAAAATTTCTGCATGGCCTTAAGAGAACAACTCCGGCCTTTCAGCAAATATGCAAAATGTGTCCATTGAACATGTAGTACAGACTAGGCGTCAGTGTTCTCTAGTGGGTCATCTGAGTACAGTAAGTAATAAAAATCTCCCTTGTATCCTGTTCATTTAAAATCTGTTGTTTGGATGTTTAACATAATTCTCAAAGCCAGTGTTTTTCCTGTTCTTCATATATATTTTTATAAATAAAAAAAACGACATTACATCACATTTAGTCATTTGGCAGATGCTTTTATCCAAAGCGACCGACAAATGCAAAGAGTCAGTAGTTAAAAATAAATCAGTTAAACTAATTAATTAATTGATAATATTATCAAACCGAATTATTTTCCAGTCTAAAGTGTAAATTAGATTATTGGCGCCCTGTCCTGGGTGTGTCTGCCCAGCCTAAAACGTTCTCCGCTGGATGGGCATGGGGAACCCCCCCCCCGCGACCCTAGTACAAGATAAATCGGAAGATAATGAATGAATGGATGGATTTTTACATTTATTTCATTAATGTTTTTGTGCTTTTTCAAATGCTTTTAGAAGATATGTGTTTTGGGTTGTTTTTATAAATGCTCAAGTATTACATACAAAGTTGGGAAGATCATTCTGCAAATGTTTCCTGTTTTTAAAATTTTTTTTTAGAACTCGAACTATATACATGTGTGTAAGTAAAACTGAATAAATGGATATTTTGAGACTAAAGCTTTGATAATAATGATAATAACAACAATAATGTATAATTTTCTGTACTTGCTTTTTATTACTTAGTATTTTTTGTCATGGCAAGACTTTTTCATGACCATTTTCATTACTTATAATGACACACAATACCAGTCAAAAGTCTGGACACACAGTATTCTTTCTCCATACAGAAAAAGCAAAAACAGATTTGCACATCAGGGAAAATAAATCATGTCATGACACATTAGAAAGTGAAAGCAGGTGTCCACATTACTGCTTTATGAAATCTGTAGTTTCAGAGAATAAATATCTCCAGAGTACACATCAGACTGTGTAAACATCAGACGTTAACAATAAAAATGCATTAAAGTGGACATGATCTAAATCTGCATTCATATCCTTTGTTTGTATTAGAAAACAGACTAGAAGAGGTTACTACAGTACATACTGTTTACGCCCCCTTTACTCTGTTCTATTGGTCAGGACCCCAATAGTACCACCACAGAGCAGGGATTATTTGATTGGTGAATTATAGAAATAATTGGTGCATTATTCCTATCCCATCAGTGTCACTGCAGAACTGGCAACAAACATTCCACCACCCAAATGATACCTGTTGTGTCATGGTCCTGACCAATAGAGAACAGAGAACCAAAATTGGACTAACAAAAAACAGAAAACAGTTGAAGTGCAGTCTTGAATTGTAAAAGTACAGTCCATCAAGTGAAGGAAATAGATGAAGTAAGAAGGTGGTCTGTCTGTATGTGTATAATTTCATCACCAGTAAGGACTGTTATATGAGATACAGTACTTGTAAGCAGGTTTAAAGAAGGGTAAACAATTAATAAAGAGCCTTTTAGATTCCTTGTATAGTGTGGCAGGGTAATCAGTCTAGTGAATACTTAAAGGAAAGAATCCTAATTTTCCTTTTTGTAAAAAATAAAAGATTCAATGCCTCATACATGTCACACAATTGAGGTTAGACTGAAAATCTTGGCCGAATTTAGTAAACTGAATGGAATGAGAATTATTCAGCGCTGTCAAGTAAATCAAAACAAAATTAGTTAAGGCAAAAGTTTTCAATCTGGGAAGTTCAGCGTGTATCTTCAGAACTGGCAGGTAGTAAGTGACAATAAACAGAGCTGTGTTGAGAGGGAGGATGTAAACTGGCAGCCAAGGCATTAAGCTACTTATCTCTGAGTTGTTCGCTTCCTCCCATCTCCAATCCGAACTAATTAAATACATAACAGCCACCTGAATATACACTACCATTCTTTGCTGGAATGTTTAAAAGGAATCGCAGTTAATTTAATTTACTGTTATTTGAAATGATTGTGTTGCAAATTTTTACCTCATTAAGTTATAAATAAATCCATCCATTATCTTCCGCTTTATCCTATACTAGGGTCGCCATGAGGGAGGTTCCCCATGCCCATCCAGGAGATTACGTTTCGGGCGCTGGGCAGATATACCCAGGACAGGGTGCCAAGCCATCGCTGGTTATAAATTTACATTTACATTTAGTCATTTAGCAGACGCTTTTATCCAAAGGGACTTACAAATGAGAACACCACAAGTCATAAGCCATGGAGAAAACCAACTATACTGTGAATTCATCAAACCTGATTAGTTTTTTTTTTTATAACAGGTATTAAATATTATAACAGGTATTTATATAACAGGTATTTGTTAAAGATAAATAAATGTTTTTATTTATTTGTGGTTTCAGGCAAACGTTGAAGGAAATCCGAATGAGAATCAGAATATTTATTAATTCACTGGGGCAAACTGCAGTAGTCACAGTTGCACAATTTACATATTTTTTTAACATATTAAAAAGGAATACAGGACAAAGGAAAAACTACTAATGAATGAACCTGCTATGGAGCTTTGATGTGATAATTGGTAGCTGAATTTTTAATGTTTACTATCTAGGAAAAATGAATAAAAACAGGGATCAAGGGTCAGACTCATTTATGTTCTGCTGAATGCCATAGCACTTGAACCCACAGTCACAAATCAACTGAGCACAATTGCCCTTCCAGTCACATTATGGATGTAATGGCCCCCACTTGGGAAGTGAACCATTGTGGTGGTAGTGACTTGATTGTGAGTAATTGTAAAAAAGCCCATTGATTTCCTCCGTGATGGTGAATGGTTGAGCATTCTTTATTCGAAATAAAAAGTTTTAAGCTTCATTTGTTTAACAAAATACAGTCGATTATTTTAGCATGCCTCATTAAAATATAGACGTGGGTAATAATGCATGAAGAATACTTAATCACTGTAGTACATATAAGCAAGAAAACTAAAAAGAACCTTTTTTTTTTTTTTTTTTTTTTTTTTTTGTAAAGCCCTGCCTGGATTAAAGAACAGAATGTATCTTAATTACTAGTTTATGTTTAGTTCTATTTGATGATTAATTAAAAATAAAAGTGGAAAATCAATACTTACTATCAAGTGAAGTTTAAGATGTAAGTGAACTTAATATAAAATTGAGCTTCAACTGGTTTGATCTTATTAATTATTTTCATCCATCTCATTGCCTTTCACTTAATCCTATATTATGAACTACCTAGTCTAGGATAAAGATCCAATGGACACAGGGAGAACATGCAATCTTTTTGGTTTTTTCATACTCTATATGTTTTTTACTCTCTCTCTCTCTCTCTCTCTCTCTCTCTCTCTCTCTCTCTCTCTCTCTCTCTCTCTCTCTATATATATATATATATATATGTTCATACATTTATATATACATTTTTTTGTATTTAGTTTTTATATTTCTATTTTTAAGTTGTTGTTAAATGTGTGCAATAGCAGCTGTTGCCCTAAATGTCCCTTTGGGATAAATAAATTATCTATCTATCTATCTAGATTGGGATTCAAACCTGAATCCCCAGCGCTGAGAGGCGAGCATGCTAACAACTACACTATTGTGCTCCCCCATAATAAATAATGAAAAAATAGAAAATATAATGTTTCTGCAACAATGTGTCAGTGTTTATTACTTTAATATTTTAGCATATGCTTTCAGTTTCAACCCCCTCACAATTTCATCTGTGTGGATTAGAAAGTCTATGACGTCTATGAGGCTCCAGAGGTCTGGTTTCCATATTGGACTACTTTACACCCTGCACTTTGGCCTCTTACTGATCCTTTAGTTTGGGAAATAAACAACTCCCTTGCATTACTTAGTCATGACTTGACTAAATAATGTGATATTACGATCAATTTGAAAATAAATCTATGCGTTTATAATCCTTGCACAAGCTCGTGTTCAGAAGATTTAGATATTACTTTAAAACATTTACCATTTTGCTCTTTATCTATAATGGTGGTCCTGACCCGGTCCAATAGTGAGGGAGCACAGCTTTGCATATATGTATTAAAAAAAAGTCCTTTAATTTAGCATGTGGTATATAAATGCCCATGTCAGCCACCAGCGAGGAAAAAGATTGAGCAATGTGCGAGTATTGTGCTCATTGCAGGGGAATTCGTGCTTGAATTAATTGTGCATGAATCATGAATCACAGTTATTTCCATGGACTCCGACAGAAATATAGTGTCATAACTGTGGATCTGCCTTATGAAATCTTTCCATGAAATATTGCAATATCCCTAATAGTCCTGGCCGGCAGTTTTAAACAGCCTTATAGCATTATAGATCACGCAAACATAGCTGAGCTGGCCAGTTGAACTGTGAGGACTTCTTCCATTGAATCATGTCTTAACCATGCCATCTGGCAGTAAAACAGGAAGTGCTTTATTGGTATGCCACTTTTTTTTTTCTTTTTCACTGTCTTTGCAAGTACTGCTTGCATAAAACTCCATCTCTAAAAAAAAAAAAAAATCAAGGATTCTAGAAATTCCTGGTCTGAGTATGATGCCATTTCTAGGGTGTAGTATTTCACAGATAATTCATTAACCGGAGTTAGAGGAAAAGTGTATGAAATGGTTCTTCAGCTGCAGATTGATGGTTAAATGCCTCATTTAAACAACAAGTGCTTATTACATGTTAATATTTCATTTGAATGGCTTGTTTATATCTCATTTTTTCATTGGTACATTTATCTTCTCTTTGGAATGAAAGGATTTGGAACGAAACCTGCTAATAGTTCTTAAGAGTCTGTTTAAGGTGGATTTGCTTGTGCAGGGGCTTTTATTTGGTAGGTATTCAGTGATGCCCCAGGCTCAAGATCATTTCAGGGCGGCTAGATTAGTGGTTCTGAGGTCTTCTTGTCGTAATTGGTACCAGTGCCTGTCGGGATATGTCGCTGGCTTTCCTAGGCACCAGGATTTCCTCTGTACTTCCTATTGATGCAAATCTCAGTGTTATTTGCTAAGCATAAGAAATTTCACATCCTGCATGGATATCAGAACCAGATTTCCTCTAATTCTAAATATCCTTTAGCGTTTTGCTGAAGTTTGTGCTAAGTTGTGCTTTTGGTCTGCACCACGTGCTTTTCTTCTGACTGAGCACCTGGCTCGTTTTATTCAGATGCTTAGTGTTAATACCTCTTTGCTTTTCCATTGATGCGGTTGCATCTGTTTTGGTTTTAGGAACCAGACCTGGGAATATCGCACCATTGTTTGGGTTTGTGATGGATATGTTGTATATTTTGGTATTTTGGAATCGGTTTATGTGAGTAGTACAAAAACCCATAAAAGGTATCAATAAAATGGATTTTTTTGCATGTATTCATATAGTTTGTGATTGTCGGGACCCACTAAGAACTGAAGACCGGATTTACTAAACACAGCCTTTTCATAACGTTAAATAAACGCATACAGTTGGTGTAGATACCAACATAGCCACTACGAACCCTCCAACCTTTTCAGCTCACACTGGCGCCCTGTTCTGGGTGTTTCTGCCCAGCGCCAACAAAGATGGTCACCAAGGGTAATTAACGCCAGATCTCTCCTTTCGATTTTGTCAGCTGGTGCAAGACATACAGCTTTAAGAGCAATATGCTTAAACATGAATGTTAAACATATACCCTGAGGGTACTGGGGGTATTACTGGGGGTTTATCTCATTACTCAGTAAACAAAAGACAGAGAAACTTCATGGACTAATGGCCATGAAAGACCCACACACGAACACATTCACACACGCATTTAGACCCGGAGGCAGTATAATATCTCCATCTCACCTGACTGGCGCTATTTGAGAAAATCCAAACAGACTCAGGAAGATTATGCAAACTCCTCTAAGTTTAGATCCAGACTTCTCTACCTTCACGTCTTTACAGCTTTACTGCTCTGGGATAACAGTGCTACGCACTGTGTCACCTTGCTTCCCATCCTTACCACATAGTTCATGTAAAATATTCACTTCGCAATAAAAACGCTTTAAAAGGTTTATAATCACAATTCTAGACTCCCTATTGTTACATTTTGCTAGCACAGCTTATTCCTTTTACAAGGACTTCCTCGAATGCTTATAAACTATTACAGCTGTCCATGCTGCTTTAGACTGCTGCGTATATGTCGAGTGCCACGTAAACTCTTATACTGTATTTGTAGCTCGCTTTTTTCAGTGCTACTTAACAGCATGCTGTTCGAACTTAATGGCTGATTTTAGTAGGTTGGAAAAAAGAGCCACTTTCAGCTCTTAAAAGAAGGCTTGTTAATCTGGGTTTTATGTGTGGAAAGCTGATAGACTTGTTTCCTCTAAAGGAAATAAAACATGGTGTCACTGATTAAGTCCAGTCTTGAAATCCAAATTTACTAAATCGAAACTGATTAACATCTTCTCCTTTAAGTGCCAGTACAGTTGTTTCATATTCAGATGTTTACAGAAATGTCTAAAGGGTTAAAGTTGCTGGATTGTTGACTATAAAGTTTTTACCGCTAAAAATAATCCCTTATTGCAGTTAGCTGGCCTACTTCTTTTTTTTGTCCTTAGTAGGAATGAACACAGTGAAACACACACATATTACATTAAGTGAAGTGAGCACATGGGGCAATTGGGGTTAGGTGCTTTGCTTAAGCGCACTTCAGTCAAAGTACTTGATGAGACCGAAAATCGAACCGGTGACCTTCAGGCGATGACTGTCCCCCACTGGTTATGGTGTTGGCCTATCAAGCTGAGGGTTGGGGGTTCAAATCCCAAGTCCACTTACCATTATGGATCTTAAACCCTTATTTCTGCAGGCTGCTGCATCAAGGCTAACCTTGTGCTTTGACCCCTGTGACATTTGTTATCATAAAAACCTAATGCACTTGGCTAATGTAACAAGCATTCTGTTGCCTTGTAACTGTACATGTGTAATAATGTATAAACACAATTGGTTTATTCTAATTCTAGCCTGGTTGGGCCCAAAGTCTATTTCACCAAAAATAATCTGAACAACCATTTTTAATTCAGAAAGTCTCTGCATCAACCATAAAATCGTCATTTTCCCCGTCTGTCCACTTACTCTTTATCCACTTACGTTTACTGTTCAAGACTTTTCAACAGATTTATACGAACAAATGGATTCTGTGCACCATCAGCATATTTCCTTGTGTACAGTTGTCAGGAGGACATGATAAACTCAGATTCCCTTTTGCACCATTTGTTCATAAAAAGCCATTTGAAGTCCATTTTGAATAGCAGTGCGGGTAGACATATTTAACATATGTGCTCTGTTTTTTGCATCTCCATCACAGCAGTGGATCAGCGCTCTGATGAAGAAGGTGTTGAGCCACTGCGGTTAAGGCCGCTTGAGCATAGACACACAAGCAGTCTGTGAGTCTTGACCGTGAGGGGAAGCCCTGTGATTTTTGAAGTGCAACCTTAGAAATGATGTTTACTCTTTGGGACCTGGGTAGAGCAAGAATGTGTGTGTAATGATAGGATGCATGAGCAGAGGAATGTTCCTCACAATCACGACACTGTAGGAAAGAAACCCAAAGCACAAGCCGCTTAAAATATTTATATTAGTGCTGACATTTAAAAAAAGGACAGTATGCCATAAGCTGGTGAATCATAACGGAAAGGAAGAACAAGATCACCTGGATGGAAAGATTGGTGGACTGGATCTTTAATATCATAATGAATTTTTGCACAATAAACTTAACTGATCATATATGTAGAATATATACTAATTGTCACAGTATATGTCGAAATTTAAAGTGACTTTCAAAATTTGTATTTATGTCACAGAACCTGAACTTAATATGCCAGGAGGACTAGTCAACATTGCCAAACAAGTAAACCGCACTACTCGCAGACGCAGGCATGCCGGTGAAGATGACTACAACATTGAGGTGCTTCTCGGTGTTGATGACTCTGTTGTTCGGTTTCATGGAAAGGAACACGTACAGAACTATCTGCTGACCCTCATGAACATTGTGAGTTCTCCGTTTTCTATTGAATACAGTAATGCAACAGACTAAATAAACAACCACGCCCATATGCAGACATGCTGTACCCCATAAACATACAATCATGACACTGTACGTTAGTCAAATATTACATTATTCAGTGTTTATTAGCACATTATTCAGCAGGTAAGTGGATTATACATAAAATATATAAATACACTGTATTGTTATGAAACTCAGTCTATTAAACTCATAGTATTGTTTGGTCGACTTTATATTGACTTATTTATTATCCTGATTTTAATGAGCCTGAAATATTTCATGCGTATACTGTATTTAAACAGCTCAGTACCGATTATATGAAATTTCAGCTTTTATTTCCTGGTACACACTGATTGCACTATATAGTATATTGCAATATATAGTTTTCCACTATATAACAAAACATTAAAGGGTTAATCTATATTTAAGAGATAAAAGAACAAAGTAAATAATTGCTCAATTTTATGGACAAATGTGTTGAAAACACTTAAAACAAATAAAAACTGCTGCAACAGATTAGTTGCTGTCTCATAATACATCTACTTATACATCACGCATATATTGTGGTGGAAGGGCATGATGGGTGGATTCTGTAGACAGGAAACAGGCTTAGGAGCCAGGTGTGATTTACCTGACCTGCTTCCCCAGGCTTTACGCATCATGTCCTTGCACCACAATACCATAAATTCTAATGCACCACCTTGATATAGTATGAGACAGCAACTAATCTGTTGCTGCACAGTGTGTATTAGTTCCTGAGTCAGCTATTTTAAGTGTGTATGTATACTAAGTAAGTATAACTTAGTATGGCTTAGTAGTTAGCACATTCTCCTCTCGGCGCTCAGGATCCAAATTCGAATCCTAATCTGGGTGAAGTTTACATGTTCTCATCGTGTCCAAAAATATGTATTAAGTCCAATAGGTTGCTCTAATTTGCCCTTATATAGTGTGTGTCTGTGCGAGTGAGTGTGTGCCCAGCAAAGGATTGGTACCGCGTCTATAGTGTATCTGCCCAGCGCCCGAAACGTTTACCCTTGGATGGGCATAGGAGATCCCCTTTACCAACCTAGTAGAGGATTAAGTGGTTAAGATAAGATGATATGATATGACATGAAATCATATTTTTTTAAAAATCACTATGAATACTAAAACACTATAAAAAACATGTTTGCTATTTAGTCCTCAGGTTTTAGCTTCAGCTGAAAATTTTTTATTACCGTGCCTCACTAGTTAGTGTAATCACTTCAGTATATTTACAAGATTCTTTTTTGTGTGAGGTGGAACTAAAATACATAGTGGCCATTTTTATTTTCCATAGTTACCTTTATGTCTTAAAACTCTTAAAAGTGAAATATTAAATTGAAATTAAATAGAGACATAAAATACCTAGTTAAAATACCGAAGTTTTTTTTTAATCCGGTAGATGTCTCTGCTGTTCTGTGAGCTAGGTTGCCAAGGCTTAATGTTTAATGGCCCGTCATCTAATGACTTTCTGCTTTTGTGCCAGCATGCTTTCTATACTAGTTTCAGATTTCTTAGCATTTGCTTTTTTATGCCTTTATTCTGGTTTCTTCCTAGAAGTAAATAATAGCGTTGATTGTGGGTGAGAGAGCCATGTTTTATTCAATCCACTTTCACGTATCTTACATGAAACACAGGGTTTGGAACTCGAATGCCTATTTTTTTCTTATTAGTTATATTTTCAGTCATTTGAAATGTAAGAATGTGGAGGGGTGGAAATGCAGTCTGTTTTTTCACATCTGAGTAGACAAAGCAACAGGTGTGCATGTACCAATTAACAAGGTATTCATCAGAGGTTCTTTACTGTACTGTTTTCGTCCAGGCCCAAGCATATTTGTTTTGGTATAAAGTGTTGGGATAATGACGACTCAGGTTTATTAATCCAGCATTATGTTATTTACCCATAAAGCTGAAATCTCAATAAATTTATTATTGGGCATTAGAATAAAATGAAATCTAGAAATACACTTATTTCTCACTATTGATTAATCATCTCATTATCTTCTGTTTAATATTCCAATAGGGTCGTGGAGGGGCAGGGTGCCAATTCCTCAGTGGCACAGACACACACATATGCATATATACTATATAGGGGCAATTTATAGCAGCCAATTCACCTTAAATCCATGTTTTGGACTGTGGAAGGAAACTGGAGAACCGGAAGAAAACAGACATGTGGAGAACATGTAAACTCTAACCAAGTCATGATTTGAATATATAGCCATATCTTTAGCGGATGTGCTAAGCAAATATTGTTAAGTGTCACTTTAATATTAAGCATCAAGGAATCAAAAAACTTTATTAGCGCTTAGCCTAATGCTTCAATAAAAAAAAAACATTGAATAAATATAAGTTTTTTGCTATAAAGAAAAAGTTTGTAGTCATAGAAAAATCTAAAAGAAAAACAAATGGTCTAATGTTATAGATCAGAAAATATACACTGACATAAAACAAATAATTTTAATTCTAAAATAAAAAAAAGTCTATGAATCACATTAAATAACAATTTTGATATATTAGCTTTTGTAAAATAATGTCCGAAAACCTCGGGTTAAATTGTGGAACAGCATTTGAACATTTTTAAAATCGATGCGAGTATGCTTCAGATCACTGTGAAGTGTTTTTTTTTCGTATTTTCTTTATTTTTTAGTGTAGTTCTTTTTGCTTGTTAGCTGGCCCTCAGCAGCAAGCGTTCAATCCGGTCAGACAGTTCTTAATTGTTTCATAGAGGAACATCACACCCCTTTACAAACACATCAGTAAGTGTGGATGTTGTTGAGACCTTTCTAATTTCAACAAGACATTGTGGAGTGTATGGTTTAACATTGACTGACCCTGTTCTTAGAAAGAGTTGTCCATTTATCTGTCAGTCATACACTCAGTCCATAGTCTCTTATAGAAATTACATCCTCTGTTTGACACAGAACACTGCTACTCGAGGCAGAACTGACATTCTTTGCAGTAAGCAGATGATGTCTTTCACTCTAGTCAGGGCGTTAGGGTGTTGGACTATCAATCTGAAGGTTGTAGATTCAAATCCCAGGTCCACTGAGGTTACCAATGTGGCTCCTTGAGCAAGACCCTCAACTCTCACCACCCTGTGCTCTTACCCCAACCATCAAGTTGGGATACTTGTAAGTCGCATTGGATCAAAGCGTCTGCTAATGTAAATGTAATGAAGTCATATCATTTTGAACTGTATCATTAAAACCACAGTCATTAATTTATTCATTTATTTTAGCCGAAGTAAGTAATGAAGGTTAAAGCCCATAATTTACATAACTTTCTTGGTAATCAACCTTGTTACTTACCCTCACACCCTATTGATGGGTGAATATTGTATTTAATGAGACCTCCGCCGAAAGGACTGAACATCTGATTACTCAGAATACAGGCCTTCTGATTTGCATTGGGATTAAATTGATAATATTACAAAGAAGCTCATTTTCTATTTTGTCTTCTGCCAATGCACATAATCACTCAGATTTTTTTTTATCGCCATTTACTTCATATCCTGTTATTGTACTCGTGATCCTGCTTTCCTTAGTAAACAAATTGTATATGCATTCGTCATTCAGTTCTAACACTAATCAAACTGATTTACAGTGACGTTAATTTAATGATAAAAGAACATCATTATACCCCCTAGAATTACGTCATAGAGGTGATGATGGGCTTTCTGTTGGAGTTAATGAACCAGTGATGAGTTTCAGCACCTTGGAGATTATGCCTCCGTTATATTTGTCTTCTATATATAAAAAAACTTTAATTTATTTGTAGCCTTTTTGAACCATGTTACTGCTCTGTCCAACTACTGTACAGAAAATGTTATTGTTGTGTATATTGGTTATACAATACTGTATTTAATATTTTAAGCTTTGCTTCCTTGTCTTAAGTTTGTTCTAACCTGCTGTCGCTCTTTACAAAAGAAGATCTCAGTCTGTGATCAATGTCATGGTTGCAAATTGGGAAAGATAAGGATCCTTCTGGTTGGCATATATTTGCAAAACTTGTTTAGCTGTTGCCGTTATTGCTTCGTGACTTCTTAGTTCTCTATTAGTGTTGTAGACATTTGCTACATGAGACCTCTACTAGATTTAGGTTTGAGATATTGCACCTCCCTTCCCTGAGCCACACAGCAGCCTCTTAGCTGTGTGGGGAATAAAAAGCATTTGACTGTTTAAAGGACCCCTATATAACAGACTCAACACTGGGTTCTTTTCATTAGCAAGAATTTTGTGCAGCCTGTAGCCACACCTATAAACACCATCGATTTCCTCTTTTCTCCTCCTTATTTTGAACTTCTGATGGATGACTTGCAAAATTCAGTTAGGCTTTTCCATCCCTCACGACCGTTGTTGCTCTCCATTGGGATGTATGAAGTTATATGGCATTTATTTATTTTATTTATTATATATATTTTTTATTTTGCTAATTTCCTCATTTTTAAACATTGTGCAAAAAGCTGTATTGTACGGAAGAAAGAAGCTTTAATCTGCTACTACTGACCCCAAAGTTTATTACTGTAATACTTTACTTTAAGTAATTTTGCAGATGCTTTAAAACGGAATATTTCAGCTAGATGCATATGGTCAGAGTACAGGGTCAGCCGTGATACGGCTCCTCTGGAACAATGACTATTAAAAGCCTTACTCATGGACCCACATTGGTAACTTTGGTGAACTTGTGATTTGTACCCCAACCGTCAGATAATTCCACACTGAGCCATCACACCCATTACTCTATTCATCCCATCATACATTCACACATACAAGAGCTTTTCTGAAATCCCATTAGACCCCCTATTCCCCTTGCAGCTGTAACAGTTTTTACTCTACTGAAATGTTTGTTCAAGATATTGCAGTGTGCCTGTAGTAATTTTTGTCCAGTTATTAAGAAAAAGCATTTGTGAGACTAGACTCNCCGTCAGATAATTCCACACTGAGCCATCACACCCATTACTCTATTCATCCCATCATACATTCACACATACAAGAGCTTTTCTGAAATCCCATTAGACCCCCTATTCCCCTTGCAGCTGTAACAGTTTTTACTCTACTGAAATGTTTGTTCAAGATATTGCAGTGTGCCTGTAGTAATTTTTGTCCAGTTATTAAGAAAAAGCATTTGTGAGACTAGACTCTGTTGATTGATGGGAAAGGCTTGGCTTACCAACTCCATTCATCCCAAAGCTGTTTATTGGATTGAGGTCAAGGCTTCCTGCAGGCCTGTCAAATTCTTCCACACCAAACTCATCCAACCATGTCATTAGAGACCTTATATTGTGGACAGTATTATGCTGGAACTGAAAAGACCTTTCTTAAACTGCTCCCACGATGTGTACATCTGTCTAAAAGGGCGGCACGTGGTGTAGTGGTAAGCAGGTCCACCTCTGAACACTGGGAATCCAGGTTCAAATCCCAATCTGGGTGGAGTTTCCATTTTACCGCCCCGTGTTCATGTGAGTTTTCTCCTGTTTCCTCCCACAGTCCAAAACCATGGATTCAAGGTGAATTAGCTGTTCTATATTACCCCTTTCTATATAATTTGCCCCTATCTGAAGTGCTACTTTATAGTCTGTGTGAGTGAGTGTATGCCCAGTGATGGATTGGCTACCTGTCCTGGGTGTGTCTGCCCAAAAAAAAGGGGGGGGGGCAGAATAGGATAATGATCAGGTTTGATTAATTCTGCAGTGTAGCTGTTTTTTTTTTCTTAACTACTGACTTGTGTTTTGTAAGTCGCTTTGGATCAAAACAACTAAATGTAAATGTAAACATTCTCCTCTGAATGGGCATGCCCCCCCACCCCTCACAACCCTTGCAGAGGATTAAGCAGAGGATGATAGGATGACATATGAAAGGTCTTTATAAATACTGTTAAATTAATCTTATATTATATAAAGACAGAGAATTAAGACTGCAGACCTTTGCAGATGATCTGTAGCAGGTTCTCAAAAAGTCATGGAACAAACCACGACAGATTAAGACAATTTGCTGCACGTACAGCGAATGTAAAGGTTCGGTCATGTCATGAGTTTTGGCAGCATAGTTAAAAAACAGCATGTTAATTATCTATAATAATTATTATCTATATATATCTATCTAATTATCTCTATATTATATTTAATACAAGTTTTAAAATAACCTTATGACAATTGCACACTACCATATCTATTAAAATTGACACTGTTGTCAAAGTCCAGAATTTGTTTCATTTTCAAATGCTTTCTTGTCACAGGTGAATGAGATCTACCATGATGAGTCACTTGGTGTGCACATCAATGTTGTCCTTGTGAGAATGATTATGCTTGGCTATGCAAAGGTAAGCACTAAACGTAAAACCAACCGACATGATGCATTTTAAATACCATCTTATCAATCCCATTGCTAAAGTCTTTATTTAAAAAAAAAAAAGAATATAATTAGTCACAAACACTCACACAGACTAAGAAATATGCCACAATATATACTATATACACTAAAATGCATAGTGTTTAATGTGTTTAAATGAATAATTAATAGCACTTATAGTTAGCATCCTGCTACTTAAAGATAATACTGGAAATGTTTGAACATTAATATTGTGTTGTGTTAACCCTAATGGTCATCAGTCTTTGCCCGTATTGTATTATGTCATTTTTGCCCCAGTCTATTAGTCTTATTGAGCGTGGTAACCCTTCACGGAGCCTGGAAAATGTGTGCCGTTGGGCTGTTGTGCAGCAGAAAGAGGATCCTGCCCATTCTGAGCACCATGACCATGCCATTTTTCTCACACGCCAGGGTTTTGGCCCCACCGGCATGCAGGGTAAGCTATCTTTTCTATCTGGCTAAATCATGTAGAATTTTCAAATGTATCAATCATTTTGTCTAGTTAATATCATGTTTAAGTTCATGTTTTTATGTATTTATAATCA
Source organism: Corydoras maculifer (assembly GCA_019802435.1). Classification (NCBI taxonomy): domain Eukaryota; kingdom Metazoa; phylum Chordata; class Actinopteri; order Siluriformes; family Callichthyidae; genus Corydoras; species Corydoras maculifer. The sequence continues at coordinate 783,787 of JAFMOD010000632.1, forward strand.
TGTGTATGTATGTTAGGAACTACCACAGAGCACACATGCTGTTAAAAGATACCTTGCTTGCTAACAGGTGGAAAGCCGTGGGATGATTTTCGAGTAGCTGTGGAGGACGGATTTTCTGTAGCGTCAAGTTGTGCACTCTCTCTGATGGCAACGCCTTTGCTTTCGCACTTGTCAAAGTAGCGTCACATGAGGTGTGGTTTGGTTAAGTAATATTCCCTGCTACTCAAAAATCATTCTACAGCTGGCTGCCCACTAGCAAGCAGGTATTGTGTGGTATGTCCGATGTACACGTGCTTTGCAGTATTATATATTACTTTTATTATTTATATTTGAATAAACTTTTTTTTATTATGTTGTGGTGTGGTTGAATCTGACACACCAACGATTTCCAGCAATGACGTGCCGTGTGCCAGTTTTTTTTAATTCTCATTGTACAATACCCTGATGGATCGTTGATTACAATGCTTCGACTCAAAACTAGTGGAAACATGGCCTGATTTGCTAGATAGCATCATGGTTCTAAAACTCTAAATGGAACCATTTCAGTACAAGAGTTAATTTAGTGGAAAATTGAAAGTGTGAAAACTAACAATTATCCCAGGAGGGTTAAAAGGTAGTGCATGCTTTTAACATATACCAGTTATTGGGTGGAGCTGTCTAGGGTCATTCCTCCATGTCGGTGTCTACACTAGACAGTAAAAACAAATAGGAAATACTGTACCAGTCAAAAACACCTCCTTTTTCTCCTCTTATTGTCCATGTTCTCAGTTCCACTTACTGAAAAGATGGACTTTGTAGTTCTACAATTCCAGACTCTGGTCCATCTGTTTTTAGACTACAGTTTTAAGTTTTAAATATTCATTCATTCTTTTCCACTTCATCCTATATATTAGGGTCACGGTGGGGTTCCGCATGCCCATCCAGGGCAGAACGTTTCGGGCGCTGGGCAGATACACCCAGGAAAGGGTGCCAATCTATCGCTGGGCACACACTCACTCACACAAACACACTCTATATGGGGCAATTTAGAGAACTCAATTGACTTGATCCATGTTTTTGGACTGTGGGAGAAAACCAGAGAACCCGGAGGAAACCCACGCGGACACTGGGAGAACATGGAAACTCCACCCAGATGGGGATTTGAAACGGGAATCCCTAGTGCTAAGAGGCGAACGTGCTAACCACTAAGCCAGTTTTAATTAAGAAATATTAAATAGAACATATGAAAAAAATGAATTTGGCAGCCCAAATATAAAAAAGAATTAGCAGCATGAATGTGACATTATATGTAAAATGAGTTTTCGGTGAGAAGATGTTAAAGTGGCAGTGAGGAAAATGTATTATAGAGCAGTCTGAGTGTCCTGGAGTTTGTCTGGTAAGGTTCTGTTTATAGCTAGATAAGAACTCAACTTGCAATGTCCTTTTACATCCGATACAGCCAATTTACTTAAAAAGCTAAAGTATAGTCTCAGAAAGACTGCGTTTTATGCTCCCTTTAATTATTTCCAATAAAAAATCCCTTACATCCAATATGTTCCTATTACTGTCAAGTATATTCATATTGCACTCTGAAGACACTTCAACATTCAAAAATCAACATTATAAACAACACACACTTCACAACATGAAGCAGGCAGATTGTGCTTGATGTGTTCTTAGCCAAAGCAGATGTGCTGACGATCAGTGAATATTGAGAAATGCAATATTTCTTGTCATGGTCTGGTATATGCTGTTATTAAATGATGAAGTTTAAGGTTAAGACTTTTCTTGTCTATGATCTCACCATATGACGTTTCTTCCACTGTTTAAGGTTTAATGACTTCACTGTTGTGTTGTATGAAGTAATCAGAAGAGAAAAATTGACAATACAAAGTCAAACCATGTATTATTAATAGATAGACAGACAATACTTACTTACTGAATGTGTCTCCTAATTCAATTGAAAACCTGACTTTAATGATAGTGAGGACATCAGTACTATTACCTGACCTAAACATGGGTTGAGCTGAAATCTGTCTACAGTGCCACATTTAATGATGTCTTCATTACAGACCCTTCCTGCTGTGACAGATCATTGTTTCATCTGTTCGTGGTACATTGAACTCCTAATCTCACAGAGCTAAAATACTTGTAGTGTGAGATGACTCAAAATGTACTCATCACTGAATCAACAAAGCTAAGCCGCTGATATTTAGTGATTTATGATTCAATTTCAAAAATGTACTGCTTTCCAAAGCTAAACATAAAATAAGTTTGTATAAAACATTTAAAGATCACATTACATTTAACTTTAATTACTGTTGGACAATTTGTGTTGTCTGTGTAATGGGGGATTCCATGAATTTTTTACTGATTTATTTAATTTTAATATTTAATATTATGGGCTTTGTGGCCTTTTTCTATTTCCTTCACTTACTATACAGTTGGACTTTGTAGTTTTATAATTGCAGATGTTGTCTAGCTGTGCTCTTTGTGTATATTAGTCCCCTGTTGGTTCTCTGTTCTCTATTGGTCAGGATCATAACAGAACAGGTATCATTTGGATGGTGGATTGTTGGTGATACTGATGTGGTGAGGGGGTTTTAGTGTAGCAGTGCTGCTGTAATTTCCTTTTTTCCATTTCACTGACACTACTGGGATAGGAATAATGCACCAACCAAATAATGTCTGCTCTGTGGTGCTACTATTGGGGTTCTGACCATTAGAACAGAGTAAAGGGGACGTACACAGTATGTACTGTAGAACACAAACAGATGGCCTTTAAAAATTTTATTTGGAAATATCTATTGATGGTATCGAGGCATTAATCAACTTACCAAACAAAGAAATTATCAGTGTTATATGTTAGAATTCATTATGAATTATGCTAAAGCCTCACTCTTACTCCTTTCTTTTTCTCTGGGATCCCAGGCTATGCTCCGGTAACAGGGATGTGCCATGCAGTTCGCAGCTGCACCCTTAACCATGAAGATGGCTTCTCTTCTGCTTTTGTAGTGGCCCATGAAACTGGACATGTGTAGGTTTTAAAATTTTTCATTCAATATGTCATTTTGTTGCATTTGTTATGCATTTGAAGGATTTTTATTCAATTCAAGTTTTACATCATCTTAAATGAAATATTCTTTTTGTTTATCAGATTGCTATTTGATAATAATAAAATAAATAGTTTAAAGCATTTAGTTCCAAAAACCGTTGCTGTTGCATAAAACAGTTCTTGAGAGCTTGTGGCTATAAACTGTTTTATCTATTTTTTTTTTATTTTATATGCAAACTTAAATTTAAATCCTCTGTCAGAGTCGCTAATAATTTTTTTTTAATAATTTAGCTGCAGGCTTTAAATAATATAGCTGTGGCTTAATGGTTAGCACGTTCGCCTCTCAGCGCTAGGGATTCCCGGTTCGAATCCCCATCTGGGTGGAGTTTCCATGTTCTCCCCGTGTCTGCGTGGGTTTCCTCCGGGTTCTCCGGTTTCCTCCCACAGTCCCAAAACATGGATCAAGTTAATTGAATTCTCAAAATTGCCCCCTATAGAGTGTGTCTGTGTGAGTGAGTGAGTGTGTGCCCAGCGATGGATTGGCGCCCAGTCCTGGGTCTATCTGCCCAGCGCCCGAGACGTTTTCCCCTGGATGGGCATGGGGAACCCCACCGCGACCCTAATAGAGGATAAGCGGGAGATAATGAATGAATGAATTTAGCTGCAATAGTATTCAAATTCAAATGAGTTTTGCTACATTGAGAATATTTACCATCATTGAAAAAATTACCATAGGAAACAGACACCATCTAGAAAATGGATTTTTTTTTTGGTTGTACAGCATACAGTAATAGTAATATAGTCATCTAATTTCATGACAGGAATTTATAAGTCCATAAGAGCAAATCCACTGATCATGTTTATTGGACCAAGTTTGAAGTCTTGATAAGCTTGGTTTAAATTGGCACCTGCACAGAGCCCCGCCTGCAACCTGATGAGTATTGCTAGAATGAATTAAAACACTGATTGCAATCATGGGTGCATTATGGTTGTATGGGGCATCGCAGCAAGAGGGCCTTTGATTTCTAGGGAGGAGCATCAGTCTTATCTGTCTGGAATTAGTGACTGTCCCCCCCCCCCCCCACAGTCTAATAAAACACTTATAAGTCAGGTGAACTTGCTATACTCAATTGCTTCTAGGTTTGAATGTATGCATGAATGTTTGTCTGGGTTCCTGCCCCACAATGCACAACTGACCTGAATTTAAAACCCTGTGAAATATGTGGCTTTGAAACTAAATGAATAAATGAGTGCAACCCTGCAACAGTCTCAAGTGTGTGTGGTCTAAAAAAAAATCGTCATTTCCTTAACAGTCACAAATTCTAACATAATGGGAAGAAAACTGACTGCAAATTGCTGCCCATATGTTTGAAATAAAACGTAGTGGCTGGATATGAATAATGCTGTTTGATATTTGAATGGAATTTATTGCTTCTTTTAATCTGGTTTATTTCCCGAGTTTTATACATCTAGTTTATGTATTTTTTATTTGTTTAGATCCTTTCAGCTTTAGCTGGGTGGCAGGCTTTTATTCTGTTACAACATATACTTTGCACAGACTCTTGCACAGTCTGTTAATGGATAAAGGGCAAAGCAGATAGTGTGTGCATTTTTATAAGGGATTAATCTTTCTTCTTTCCACTAAAATAGAAATTATTATTATTATTATTATTATTATTATTAGTTGTTATTGATGTATTTCTATTGTGATTGCATATTACTAAGTGATTTATTTTACCTACTGTGCTGTGTCAAATGTATTGAATATATTTAATGAATGAAATATTAATTTGAACCAAACCTTTGATAAGACGAGTGTGAATCTGTGATCTGGTCATTTCTTCAGACTCGGTATGGAGCATGATGGGCAGGGCAATCGTTGTGGTGATGAGACAGCAATGGGAAGTGTCATGGCTCCGCTGGTGCAAGCTGCCTTTCACCGCTATCACTGGTCCATGTGCAGTGGACAAGAACTAAAGAGATATATTAAGTAAGCCAGCTCTTTTTCTATCCTATAAAGTATTTCATCAACAAAGTCCTCAAATACTATTATTACTATTACATGGATTATTTTTTACAGCTGGCATAAAAAAAATCGTCCTTTACAGTTTTAAGAAGGCTCCAATCATAGAAGTGGGCAGGATCATTTAAGCCCTGCATTGCTCACATTTTATTATTTGAAAAAGTTAATGGAAGCAGCTTCTGTGCACCGTAACCATAACTGCTTTTTAGAGCTGTCGCCAGTTTGACACTGCTCAGTGCTCTGCTTCAGTACGTGACAATATGCACCAGTACATCCCACACAAGTTTTCAGAATTCACATTACCTGTGCCAACAAGCATGCTACAATCAGATACATATTTTATTTTTGCATAACCATAAGAAATAAACATCTTGCATATTAGTCTTAGTCATAGGCAGTGTACATACAGTTCAGTTGTTTTTATTTTTAGAGTTTTGTACTTTTTTATCATATTTATCATTTATATAATGGCTTTTACCCACTTTTGGAAATCAGTAGTCAATATGTCTATTAAATCAGTGCATTTCTGTTTCAATGCTGTCAGTGCAGGACTTTACATCAGTGTCAGGGATGTAATACACAAGGGAACATTAGTCATTAAGGCCCTATTTGCCCCCGTGACACATAATTTTAGACTGCACTTCCATACTCTACATTTGTTAGTAGTATCCATTTATGCCCGGGAGACCAGATGTTTGCCACTGTTATTGGCGATTGTAGGGGCGATTATGTAAATGTAAAGTGAGTGTCCTGTTAGGACCTAAGCCCAGACTAAACTCCACAAAGACTTCTTTCTCCATATAATACATAAAAGACGTGTTATAATTAACCACATGTAATTTGCATTATTATATAAAACATTATGCAAAGGTTATATGTAATTATAAAACTTGCTCTTAAGAGAAAACATATTTAAACTTGGCATTTTCAGCGTTTATGTAAGAACAAATTATAAGTTAAAACAACATTAAATGTACCATTATTGGTGTACAGGTCATGTATACACACATTTATGCGCATACACACACGCACATACACATTGTGCATTTTGCATAAACATTTCATTCATATTGTGAAACTTTAACCATAAATGCTACTTCCCTGAAATTAACCCAGGGGCTGATCTTCGGTGCCTGCAAGGCCTTCTCTGATCATTAAGTTTTTCTGAATGCTCTGTCCGCTTCTTTCAGTGTTTCCTCCGGTAAAACTGATGGTGTGTATTTTCTTATTAAAGCATTTAAGCAATCACATTTGTTGCCAAGTTTAAATAATCTGCCCAAGGCTTTTACTATCAGTTTTAGTTTAAAATAATTGTCAAGCAAAGATTTTAAGTTGGCGAAAACAAGGCTCTCTAGCAGGTGTACGTTACATCAGCGTTTTGACGCCTCTTGATTGGATAGTCAGAGAGTTTACCATTTCAGTGGGACATTTAAAGCAAATTAAAACGTGTCAGAAATACAACTCTACTTTCAGCATTAGCTTTGATGACAATAGAAAAAATCTCCTTCATGGAACTAATTTAATCCTTTTTTTTTTTTTTTTTTTTTAAGTAAGATGGATTTTGTACAAATAATCAGGATTTTCATGAGTTATTTTCCTCAATAAAACAAATTTTATGCGGTTGTTGTTGGTAATTATTTTATGTGTATTTTTTTATATTATCTATATTGGCTCTTTTTATATTGCATTTCTAAATAAGAAAATGTTTTTTTTTTGTCATAAAATAGTAAACAGGTGAATTAATTCTGATGGCGCTTTACTGAAGGCCTACTGTAGGTGTGAAATGCACGGCTTGCCACTGCATTAACCGTAACCTTACTCTACTTACTATATTCTACATAAGTATAATCTAACCATAACCAGATTGTGATTGCCACAATTACATAAGGTCTTGAGTAATTTCCTTGCCTGGCCTTGGTCTAAATTAAATATGTTTAAATAAATATGGTCTTTTAAAATCTTGCTGGGTAAATGTCTTCTGTGCAGCATTTTCATTTTTCTCCTTGAATCTATAATCCATGACACTGGCTGATATTTCTCTTTTTATATTATGCCCTTTTTTTTTTTTTTTTTTTTTTTTTTTTTTTTTTTTTTTTTTTTTTTTTTTTTTTTTTTTTTTTTTTTTTTTTTTTTTTTTTTTTTTTTTTTTTTTTTTTTTTTTTTTTTTTTTTTTTTTTTTTTT